>JAULUF010000044.1:37732500-38022500 GCA_031834385.1 Semotilus atromaculatus | reverse complement strand
CTAACAATTAAGTTTAAATTTTTCAAGTTTAAAGGTTTCATTGAACAGATATAAACTTTAGTCTTGAAAAAAAAAATAGACCTTAAACTTTTTTACCTTTAACTAAAATCAAAATCAAAACATAAATAATTTTAAAAATCAAAGCCAATTCAAAATATTATAAAATGCTAACATTGAATACAACTAAAATAAATGTTCAAGGTTTAATGGTCCCAGATAAGTGGCAGAAAAATGGGTGGATGAATATTTATTAAGTTGATTTGTTTATTTATTGAATCTGATTAGCCTATAGAATGTGGTTATCACTCTCCTAAATAATATCATTTGTGTGTACAGAGCAGCATAAAGCACTCAGAGATGACAACTCTATTTACTTATATGCCAATCGTATTCAGTGTGTATTCCTATTCCGAGAGCTGGAGACAGAAAGAAACACACAGATTGGATGTCTCTTTTGGCTCTATTCTAGAGAGAGAGAAGCAGGAGTCGAAATTACTGTCTGCAACAGTTCTCCTCATTTCAGTCCAAAAGCTGCTTTTAGTCACACACACACACACACACACACACACACACACACACACCTAGCACTATTCGGAAGAGTTTGGTTTTCTAAACAGCGTTTGATGTCCAATTATCATTATTTTTTTTTAAAGGATCTGTGATTTCATGTACAGGCTGGTAATGAACGTGGACCAGGTCGCAAATAAGAAATCTAGCTTTAGTTACGGCATTCGACAAAGGTCAAAATAATATTATACTGCAATTACAGACATTATACACATGGGATTAGATTTCTAAGGACACTTGAGTTATCAGAACAAAACAGTAGGTGATTTGTTCTGTGATAAACACAGAATTCAAAATCACAAAGTACGTCAGTGAAACACCAATTTACCAAACCTCCTTTAGAAATGCGACTACTCAAATTCAGAAGAACCGAACAGCCAGCTATCCTCTGTTTGCTCCCAAATGTTGGCAGTCGCCATAAGAAAACCATCATGTACACAAATCTGCATCCTCAACACACGGCCCCCATCTGCTCGTGCTTGTTGTGGGTCATTTGGTGGGATTTTTGAGAGGGGAAGAGGGTTCTTCTCTCTGGGAAAAGCACGGCGGATCATCTCGCATGCTGGAACGCTTTGGAACGTGGAACTCTGATTGGACCGCATGGTCTAAAAGGTGTAAACAAACTTCAACTAGATGAGTGGGATCTTCCAGATGTCCAAAACCTGAGCTGTTTGTTGTACGTAATCGTATCAGTGTGTGAGTGTGTGTAGCGGCTTGCTTCTGTACTCAATGACTAGCATGTGTGTGTTTGTTTATGCATGTTTTAATAGAGCTCTGCTGTGTTTGCCTATGCCTGATTGTGCATGTATACAGAGCCGTAGGTGTGTGTTTATGTGACAATGCGAGTACCTTTCAATGGCCTTTTGTGTGTGTGTGTGTGTGTGTGTGTGTGTGTATGTGTGTGTGTGTGTGTGTATAGAGCTGCAATTGCATGCATGCAAGTTTTGCGTGTTTGTTTGTCTGTGTTAAACTGTTCAATGTGTATGCAAATCTAAAGGTGTACGTCTGTTGTTACTTAAATTTATGTAAAAATAATAATAATGTCACATATAGAATATCAAATAAATGCAGATACACTCCCGTGGACTGGAGTAACCGTGCAGAAAAATCACAATAAACAATTACATTTTAAAATATATTGAATTATAAAAGTGTGTTTTTTTTTAAAGATTGTTATAATTTTTCACAATATTACAGATTTTTTTTCTGTCTTACTGACCCCAAACTTTTGATCTGTTGTGTATATAAAATCTAACTGAACCAAAACTATTCCATATGTACAATGAAAACAACGTTGTCACTTATTGGGAAAATGGCACAAAAAAAAAAAAAAAAAAAAAAAAGGAACAGAATAAAAGCCAGTTATTTTAAAAAAGAAAATACATTATTTATGTGCATATACCAATATTTTTGGTAAATGTGTATATGTTTACATCTTCCAAACAAAAATAAATAAATTGCACCTTAAGCAATAGACGTTTGCAGCATTTTAAAGACATTATTCAAATGTTGGTGCTTACATCCGGATTTTTTTTATGCAATAGCCCAAACCCAAAATTATCATAAAAATTCAAGGATAGAAAAGCAGCTTATGTCTACAGTATATGTATGTTTTTATATTTGCTAACGAGTGTGCATATAGCTGTATGGGTTTTTATAAGCCAATATCTGTGTGCATTTGTGTAGTGTTATGTTTGTGTTTACAGTGTGAGTGTTTGTATAGTATTTATATACACGTACAAAATACTTTCACAGAGGAAATGTATTTATCCAGCAGCCATATCACCCTGTAGCCCGAGACTGGTTGCCCACTGAAGCTAAGCAGGGCTGAGCCTGGTTAGTACCTGGATGGGAGACCTCCTGAGAAAACCAGGTTGCTGCTGGAAGAGGTGTTAGTGAGGCCAGCAGGGGGCGCTCACCCTGTGGTCTGTGTGGGTCCTAACGCCCAGTGTAGTGACGGGGACACTATACTGTCCAAGAGCACCGTCCTTCGGATGAGACGTTAAACTGAGGTCCTGACTCTCTGTGGTCATTAAAAATCCCAGGATGTCTTTCAAAAAAAGAGTAGGGGTGTCACCCCGGCATCCTGGCCAAATTTACCCCTTGGCCTCTGTCCATCATGGCCTCCTAATCATCCCCATATACTGATTGTCTTCATCACTGTCTCCTCTCCTCCAGTAAGCTGGTGTGTGGTGGGCGTACTGGTGCAGTATGGCTGTCGTCGCATCATCCAGGTTGTGTTGCACATTGGTGGTGGTTGAGGAGATTCCCCCCCTTCCATGTAAAGCACTTTGAGTACCCAGAAAAACGCGATATAAATGTAACAAATTATTAATTATTATTATTATTTTATACAAATACAAAATACTTTCACAGAGGAAAGTATTTTGTATGTGCATTTAAAGCTATACGTGAGTTTGTATACAGCTGTCTGCTCTCTCCAGGTGTGTGTCAGTTCAGACAGCTCTTGCGGTGAGTGTATCTCTGTTCAATTCCGCGGCTTGTGAGGGGTCGTCCGGCCTCTCACCCCTCTGTCAGAGCGCTGGAGACACACGCCGGCAGAATATAGAGCCAGATCTGCACCCAATCACTTTTACTGCAGAACCAAAGCTGAGCCGAGCCAACACAACACGGCCTCTCTTTGCTGAGTGCTGTGGTTAATGCGGGAGGTTATTTTATTAATATGCTGATTTTACTCCGGGTGACAGCCATCATTTCTCACCCTCGGGGTGAGATCTAATCCGACTCTCACACAGATATGTGGACATATACACAGTGATTATTCAGACTCCCTCCGAGCAGGGTCAAAATAACAAACCCAGCTGTGCATTAGATAGATAGAGCGAACGAGGGAAATGAGAGAAAAATAGATAAACCTTCCTGGAGACACCTTGGCTGTGTTCTAAATAGCAAACTAGCATACTACGCATACTATTTTTGCAGAAACTAATGTGCCAAGTATTAAATGTTTTATATGCATGGGAAACCTGGATGACCCACTTTTTTTTTTTTGCTTTTGCTAAAAAGCGCAGTATCTATAAACTGCATATCCAACTGCACATTGCATATCCCACAATGTCTCAATTTCACTGCCAAAAGTCAATTTCGTAATTATTTGGTCCTGTTTCCATTAAAAATATCTAAACATTCTTAAATCATGATGCATTTTGTTTTGTTCCAAAATAACATATGTGTTGTTTCTTGAGAAATTAAGTCAGTTTTATGTTTATGGGGAAAAAAAATCTACCAGTGGGATAAAAATAAACCTAAATTTCAATACATTTTTCAGAAAACAAAAACTCAAAAACGTAACATTGTCATTTTCATACTAGAAAATAAGATAAAAAAGTAATAAAATTACTTTGCAGTGTTTGCAGTACACCAAATGTACCATAAGTAATAGCAATACCAACATATTTCTTGACTTATTTAATAAAAGTGCCAAAATTGAAGAAATGCATACACATTTATGAATTAAAAATTAAACAAATCATATTTATTTCTAATAATCAACTCACAAAATGAAATATGATCCTAATGAGGTCATCTGACAAGTATAATGAGGTCATGTGACAATGTGGCATACTATTGTTCGCTTTTACAAACTAGTTTTACAACAAACAAAACAAAAAAAAACAGTAGGCAGCACACAGTATGTAATGTGACTATGTAGTCAGTAGTATGCTGTAATCCCTTCCAAGACATAAAGCTGCTCAGACTTCCTTTGAGACACATTTATAATAGCTCAGATACCTTCATTAACCCAAAAGACCAATTACTCTAATCAACCTCTAATCACCCTCCCCAGGTCCAAATCGACCAATGAAAGCAGAGGGGGGTGGGAGCTTTGAAACCAGACGACCATCAACAAAAACAGACTAATGAACATTAAAGGAATACTTATTACCCCAGGTTGCCTGTGCTGGTAAAATCAACCCTGGGGAATTTATGGAAACGTTATAAGAATGTAATGTGTGTGCGCATGTTCAGACTGCAATATATTACCCCATCAAAAGCCTTTATGGGAACTCACAGATCAAAGCGGCAGTAATTAGTGGTGACTTGCTGTGTGCGAAATCGTTAATCCGCTAACACACTGGCTTTTAAAAACCGCGGCCACATCTAGATGACAGACTTTACACCAGAAACTAACACCCTGCAAAACCTCAACCATCTTTAATCTTTAAACTTTAATCTAAGTTTATGACAACTTTATCACTTCTTCCAGATCACGTAGCATTCCAGAAGATATCTGACACCGTGTTCTCACCAGGCACAACCAAAACACGTTTCCAGCATCGACTTTTCATCATTTTTCCGCCACCACCAGCAATTGTTGGTATGTTTCTGTCCATTTACACCTATATTATTTTTAACTTCCCTTGTTCCTTTAATACATTTTGTTATTAAATATTTGTCCTCGCTATCACTTCAACATGTCAAGACCCAGGTGAAAGCAAAATACTGTACAAAACAACAAAATAACAGCCAATCCAAGCATAATTAAATATATATATATATATATATATATATATATATATATATAAATATAAATAAAAGATAGGATAAGAGAGCCTAAAGTTGAGGAGTATGCAGTCTGAAACCGGTCTTAAACAGGGACTATATGGACATCATGACCATCTCTCTGTGAAAAGAAGACCTTGCCTGAGGATGTCAATGAACTTAACAAAGCTGCCACCTGTGTGTTTTAATGTGTAGAGGCACCTGTGGTCATCAAAGTTGGCCTTACCACACTAAGTGGAATATCTGTTTATTGATCAAGACAGATAGCTGTCAATCAATCTTATCGTCTCTCTACACGTTTGGCCCTGAGGGAGTCAATATGGCACTGGCCTTGACTGAAGGCCAAATCGGCCAATTGCAGACCTTGAGAGAACAATATGATTATGTGTGCGAGTGTGCCTGTGTGTGTGTGTGTGTGTGTGTCTGTGTGTGTCAGTGTCCACATGAAAAGAGAGTGGCTAAATATAGACAAGAATGAAAAAACATATGCATTATTCAACCGAACATCAACACCACATTCTGCTCTCTTTCGATCTCAAACACATGTGCACATCGCCATATTAATCCAAAATCTGTTGCTCAGAAATCTTCTCAAGTGATCACAAATCTGCACATATCTCTCAACTCAATCTAGAGGGAGTTCATTAGTCAAAGCTACTAAAGCACTTTCTAGAGCTAAAGCTCATGAAAAAAGACCAGCTTAGTCACTGGGTTACCAGCAAATGTTGGGTTTTGGTTGCTTTTGTCCCCACTAGCTTAACCAGCAAGATGTCTTTAGTCAGCCTGCTCACTACTAAAACGTATTGTTGGTAAATATCATGGCTATACTGTACTGGTCCAGCTCTAAACCAGCATAAACCTGGAATAAAATGGAAATTCATACAGTTTAAATTCTTTTCAACAAAGATAAATCTTGTCAGTTAGAAAAGCTAAGAAAGATAGCAAAGACTATCCTTTGCTTTCCACCAACTGAAAAAGATCCATTAAAAACACTTCTAAATAAATCAATAAACATACTTATATGAACCAAAGATCAACATTACTGGAACCCAGACTCTTACCTCGACAGACGTTCCCGTTATCCGGCTCAAATCCCGCCTTGCAGGTGCAGCTCCCAATCGGAACCATCCAGTCCCCATCGCCATTACAGTACAACTTAATGGGTACGTCCACTTCCTCAGAGTTTGGGATGCACATCCCACGAGCGATCACCAGCGAGGTGCTCTCTGCCCCGGTCAGGGTCTCTGGAAAGATTGCAAAGTTCTGCACCACGCTGGGGCATTTCTTAAAAAACACACGCACGGACAGCAGGGACATGCACGCACCATAGTCCTGGAACGCCAGATAAAAGCCATTTTTCGAGAGTGGACCGAAGCTCCGCACCTCCGTGTTCACTTTCATCAACCTACCACCAAAATCCACCTGTGAGAAGCTCTCGTCCGCCGCAATGGTGTCCACCTTCAAATACGGAGCCTCCATCCAGAACGCTCCACCTTTGGTGGCGATGACGGAGTCCGTCTCGTAGTAGTACAGGTTAAAGGTCTCCTTACAGGACCCAGGCACTCGCGGGATGCTGCTGCAGTCTCGGACGGTGAAACGCATCTCCACGTAAATGCGCTGAGCACCGCGCCGGGCGATGAAGGTGGTGAGCAGCCAGTTGTTCTGGTTGGACTCGAAGACGTTGCACACCTGGTATGTTCGAATGGTGTTGAGGTTTTCGTCGTAGCCGCTTACTTCCTCCCACTGGAAAAGAAAAACAATACAAGGTTTAGCACAACAGAAGGAACAATGGCAGATGACCATACATAACTGAAACTCATGGTTCTTTATTCAGGCTATAACTATGCCTTTGAAAAGTTTGATAAAAGTCAAGCGCAACAATTGACAAAATGGAAAGTTAATTTTGGAGAAATGTTTATAATGTTTAAACTGGAATCTCTTATTAAAAACACTAAGAATTGATTTTTGTTGTAAATGACTTATTTACTTATTTAATAAGATACTTATTCATAACATACAAAAAAATGTCTTCATTTACTGGTCTAATGAAGTAACGAACAAATCAGTGAACAAATCTGAATGATTTTGGGTGAACTGATTCAAATAATTCTAGTCACTTGGTAAATACATTATACACAGTAATGTGCATTTTAGCACCCAGATAACTTTCCATTTTCAGGTCAATGGTGTGAAAAAAAAACGTATTTCTCATCTTTATTCCACTTCAACAGGCACCTCTTGCAATTTTAAGATGAAATATCACTGCTGGTCTATTTGATGCTATCGATGTGGAACTGTGGCCTGAACTCCGACAGGTTTCTGCCTTTCATAAAATATTGATACAAATTGAGTTCCCAGAAACCTCTCTAACCCCATATCCCGCACCCAAAAACCATCTAAAAGCTTTTAAACACTACATCACTTTGAAACTTTTTTTCCCTCTCTGAGATGATGAACCCTTTATGGCCTCTATTTCCGAGTTTCAGATCACAAAACCTGTCTCCCTAATCACCTGAGGTAGAAGGAAGCCGCTGCCATCTGCTTCGGTCCAGGCCAAGTGCGGCCAGCCACTTACCATTACAATATTACCATATTATAAAATGTGATGCGTAACAAATTTGAGATTATGCACTATCGAATTACAATTAGAAGTAAGTGGAGCAGTATATGGCTGCCCTCCTGCAACCCTGATAAAAAAAATAAAAAAAAGCATTGGCTGATTGTGAAACATGGCACACACAGAAAAAAAAACAGAGAGATAAAGTGCAGCCATTGACTTTAGACAGCTGTTGCAGGCAGTTCTGCTGATGGTTGTGGACATTAAATATATATATATATATTTCACACAGTAAATATATGGGTTAAACTTTAGGTTTTAGTTGACATTAGTTAATTGATTTAGTTAATATAACTAAGAATTAACATTAGCCTACCTCTACACCATTTATTAATCTTAGTTCATTTCAACATTTACTAATACATTATTAAAATCAAATGTTGTATTTGTTAACATTTGTTACTGCACTGTGAACTAACATTATTTTTTAATAACAACCCAAAAAAAACAATCTGTCATCATTTACTCAGCCTCATCTCATTCCTTCATTTTCACATAGATTATTTGATTAGGAAACGTGAATGAGATTTGACAGCTGTAGCCGAGGGCAAGACTTTCAAATGATTAATAGTGAACTTTTTGTTCTGTTCCTCTTAAAAAGCTATTGTATGGACTTAGAAGACTTTCATGATAATTTGTAGGTCCTTTTTGGAGATTGATGGCCAATGTGGAAAAAAAGCATCATCAACATTCAAGCTAACATGTCCTTTTTGGTTCTATACGAAAAAGAGTCACACAGGACTGAAACTAGGGTGAATAAATCATTTTAAAATGTTCATTTTAACCATAGCTGTCCAAACACACGATCCACGCGGTTAAAAGCCCGATTCTTTAATACTGATCCAATCCCTCGGTCCCAGCGGTGGACAGCTGTGAGGTAAAAGTAGGGTCATGTTGCCCGTACGTGATTGCTTGCTGCTTGAACCGTTCAGTTCGCTGTTAAAGCTGGATAACAGGCACACCACCGCACGGCCCTGTGGGTAATCTCTACCTTTTAACAGAGTAGGCTGACCGATTGAACCATCCTACGCTATCCCAGAATTCCGTTGAGGTAGCACAGAGGGAGTGGGAGAGGGAAACAAATACAAGGTTTGTAAGTGGACTCTTGAGGGCTGTAAACTTATGGTATCGGTACGGGAAGTGTGCGTGTACCCGTGTGGGCACGGTTTGTTTTGTCTAAGTGTGTGTGGCTTCTGAAGGGTTGCTCACTCGTGGACCAATGGGCTATCAGCATGCATGTACACCTTTGCTGTTTGTGTGCGTTATGAAAGTAGAAACAGAGAAAAGGAGAATTCGAGAAAATCTAATCTGAACACTGATGGATCAGCGTCTGTGTGGCAGTTTCAAACCCAGGAGGAAAAAAATCAATGCGTGAAGTGTTGGCAAAACAGTCTAATCTCTCCAGTATGTGACGCAAAGTAAAACACAGCTGAAATAAATCATTATTTACTCATGTCATTCCAAACCTGGCTTTCTTTCTTCCGAGAAACAAAAACAAGGAAAAGCATTTTGTGACCAAAATGTTAGTCTCCTGCAGCAAGCTGTTAATCACTGCAAACGGTCAGCGAGTTGAGAACCATTTCAGTCCAGTTCATCAACAAATCATTTATTGAAAAGATTTGGTTCAAAAGAATGATTCGTTCACAAACTGGACATTGATCCTTCTCTCATGAAATGGGCCAGGGGAGCTAAGAGAGCTTAAATTCCAGTCTATTCCTCTCACAAAGACTTGGAATAGTATATGAGTCATACTTGATGCTTTTTCATCGTTTTTGAACCTTGAAAAAGCTCCAGTCCACATTCATTTAAATTGCATGGAAAAGAGCCACCAGTTACATTGTTCAAAACTTCTTTTGGGAGAAAGAAAGTCAGTCATAAAGGTTTGGAACGACATGAGAGTGAGTAAATGATGACAAAAAATTCATTTTGGGGTGAAATATCCCTTTAAAATGTTACAATAATATTCAGTAGACTTATGTTTAATTTAATAAAGCAGGAAAAGCAAAGAACAAATAATAAAAAAAACAACATAAAAAGCCATCTAGCTGACTCGTTCATTCAAGCAATTCCACTTCACTAAAATTAATATTCCATTCTTCTTGTAATGCCTCTTGCATGATTCATATTTGTTAAATGTAAGATTAATGTGAGCAGGCACCCACGGGATAAATGTAACTTCCTACACAACACCACGATTCGATAAATAATTTTGAGAAAACAAGATAAAAAGCAGAAACACAGTCCGTAATGGTGGTAAATCAAAATCCAGCCCTCCAGAACAGTGCAGTTTCCATTTCATGACACATCTGTCACGATTTTTTTAACAGCAATTTCATATCTCCACGTTTAATTATACATACTGTCATTTTACCTCTTTTGATTGCCTCAGGTTGAATTGTTCTTTCCGGTAATTTAAAGAGACGTGACTGTCAGACAAAAACTCCGCCCTCCAGTTTACGCTTTCCATCTTTAAAAGACAACATGAAATAAAAATTGACCCTCTCTGCCTTCCTAATAACTGTCTTTAGTCTTATTGTGCACAATTTGTCAGCTATTTGAATAGATTCATAATGTTTTCATAATATTGCATAATCAAGAAAAAAATATGCGTTATGTACATATATATATATATATATATATATATATATAAATAATATTAGTTCCCCAGCTGTAAGGAAACAAAAGCCTTAAGCATTTGAAAGACAATTTTGTATAAAGAAGCATTCTGTTTTGCACAATACTCTCTCTAGATATTAGTCAAATTACTTATATTGGACAGATTGGCTTATACCTTTCATATTGAAATGGAGAATGAAGTTTCAGGTTGTGATGGTCGTGTCTGATATCCTGGCTTTGCCAATTGTGCAACACCAAATCTGAATACGGTTAATTTCAGTGTCAATTTTAGTCAAATTCATATCATTTTCTTAATTTAGTCAAGCAAGTCACAAGTCCTTAAATTCGCAACTCGAGTTAAGTCACATAACTGCAGTGCAAATTCCATGTTGTCTGGCGAGCAGGACGAGGCCGAGGGAGAACGGCGTGAGGCCGTTGAGCCCGGTGGCGTGAGTGACAATGAGCGACACCTGCGCGACGCTCCGGTCTCGTATCTCTCACGGAGGAGTGGAAGCATAGAGGAGGAGCGACGACAGTGAAGATCGAGAGAGGAACGGGCCTGATTTTATGTTATGTTTTGTTTCTGTTTTGTGTGGTCAGCAGTCGTCCGTGAGGGGTTTATTTTATTACTAAAAGTACTGCATTTTTTCCCCGCCTCCTCCATCCCATAACATCTGAATTGCGTTACATCTTTAAACACAGTAGAAGAGGGAGTGTATTATCACCTCCTAAGAGACGGCAGAGCTGGAAGGCATTGCTCTGGAGGAAAAGGAGGGATGAGAGCGAGAAGAGAGAGGTGGGACTGGTGTGGAGGGGTGGGAGTGTAACATAGCTGGCATGATGAATGAGTTTACAGAGATCCTGGGCACAAATGAAAGCCCCTTTTTTCTTCTGACTGCCAAAGCAACTCCCCACCCCTCCACCCCCACACCCCTGTAATGATGATTTATCTGTATTAGATGGACCCGTCCAATCTGGCACGGCGCTGCCATTAATACAGCAGTGCGATGGGCCCGTCCCTCCCCAGCCTGGTCTAGGGACGCTTGTCTCTCTGTCTGCTGAAATGACCACAATCACTCAACCCGACTCACGCCACAGGCTACGGCAGACAGAGCCGAGTACCAGCTCATATATCACATTACGAACTGTGTTATACCATCAGAGATTTGCACATAATATAATGGGCATGCATGCATTGATACACGCTCTCACATTAACACTAACACAGTGTCAGAATTGCTATGGACATTAAACTTAATGTAAAGTTATCTTTAGAATTACACACACACACACTCACGCACAACTGTTCCCGTTTGGGGTTACTATGATGTTTTATTTTAGGATATATTAAACAGATCAAAAGAGACAGTAAAGACATTTATTAAGTTACAAAAGGTTTCTAAATCAAATAAATGTTGTTGTTTTGAAATGTATGTTCATTAATAAATCTTGGGGGGGGGGGGGTATATTACAGTTTCGTTTATTACATATATTAGAATGAAATGAAAAATAAGAAACTACTTACGAAATCAGCATATTAGAATTATTTCTGAAAGATCATGTGACACTGAAGTGATTACTCCAGTGATTAATCCATTTTACATACTGTTCAATATATATATATATGGTGAGCATAAAAGACTGACAAAAAAATTATATATATATTTATATAATAATTATTATTTAATATATATATATATATATATATATATATATATTTAATTATTATTTTTTATTTTTATTTTTTATTGTCAGTCTTTTATGCTCACCATATATATATATTGAACAGTATGTAAAATGGCACAATTAGTTGTTGTTGTTTTTTAATAAATAAAAAAATATTATATTTGATCCTGCTAAATGAAAGTTTCAAAACATGTTTATAACCATTAAGAAAAATAGTATTTATCTCCACCACTGATGATTTTAATCTCATTGTCAGAAAATCTTAGGTTTTATTTATTTTCTAAAATTGAAAATTATAGAAGAAATATTTAATGCTTGGACCCCTAATTACTGTATCCCTTTCCCATTACGTGGTCACATGTTATGCCTACAAGTGCACATGACACGAGGGCTGTATCCAAAATAGCATTCTTCCCTACTATATACAGTAGTAGATGAAAACAGTATATGACAAAAACATGTCAGAACTCACAGTACTCATAAAAGAGTAGGTAAAAAGTACCCGGATGGCCTACTACTTCCAGACAGATTGTGAAGTGTGTATATGATGGACACTTTATTTGTGAACAGCAGTGAAGTGACACAACTGATGCTGGTAAATCAAATGATAATGGCGAAATATTAAAAATAAGTCTACTCAAGAGCGATTTTGGACACAGCCAATACATTGCAGGTCACTAGCATGATAAAATACAACAAATCAAGTTCACTGGACGAGAGAGAAAGAGCCTCAGCTGATAATGATGTAACCTAATTCATTACTTTTAACACAGTTTAACAGATTTTAATACACTGGATACACACATTCACAGAACACACACACAACAACAAATTCCCTCCACAAGGCTTGAGGCGCACACAAAAACAGCGAGAAAGGGGTCGACAAAAATGGCAATTTGAGGATTCACAATCTCAGACTGTCTATAAAATGGTGATGAAGTCATTAAAACTGTCCAGTGTGCAGGACAAAAGTAAAATTGTTTTGAAGCCCTCTGGCTTGGACTATAATGATCATGCTCATAAACTCCCGGACTGCACGCTTTCATCAGCAGGGATCTCAACTAGAGCCGACCGTTTCTCTGCCTGGGATTTACAGGTCTGCTCAGACCCAGGAGGGGTCACAAATATATCAGGGAGAAAAATGTGGAAATACATTCTCCGCTTTAACAGATTTAATTTGGGGACCTTCATTATACAGCGTAGTTCATGCTACTCCACTGAGTAAATTTCCCCTCAGGGATCAATAAAGTATATCTATAACTGTTATGGGTGAGAACTGGACCTGTTGTCAAACCAACACATTAATCTCCAGACACAGTCAGAGAGGACAGAACATTAAGCACATGGATTGAGTTAGCCGTGCACTTCGATTTGAATGCATAGTTAAAAACTATGAAAGATGGAAGGCCAACAAATGTGTACAATATGACTTATTTATAGAGTTTAGAAAGCTATTTTAAAGCTGATCTATGCTACTCAGAATTACAGTCAAGATCCTGTTTGAGAAATTAAATCGATACACTACAAGATACTCACAGGGATCAACTCACTATTTTGTTGTTTCGTTCCTCTGTTTGACAACTTTTTTTCTCTCTGTACCACTTTGCAATGTATGAAAACATAAACAAACGGATATAATTTTTCAGTGAACGTTGGAACAATATTTATCTGGCATACAAACGAGGATATCAAATATGGTAGTAGCATCAAACCTGAAAAGAAAGTTACAAAAACTACAATATTTGTAACTATATATATATTTTGCAATGTTAAAAAAAATACAACACACTATGAGTCAAAACTATATAATATTTAAATATTTAATAAAATTATTAAATATTCAATTCACGGAGGAGAATATATTTAATATTTAATATTCACGGAGGAGCGGAAGCATAAAAGGAGGAGCGACGACAGTGAGAGATGCGAGACCGGTGCGTCTCACAGGTGTCATTCATTATCACTCACGTCCCTCGGCCTCGTCCTGCTCGCCGCAATATATATAACACATTTAATTAAGAAACAACAAAACTGCAATATTTGTATTGTAATGATACATACAAATATGCAGCAAAATTAAAATAATACACCACATTGAGTTGAACTTTTTTATATTATATGTTTTATATAGCTATTAATTAACATATTCATATTTTAAAATATGTATTTAATTATAAAAGACAACATGTTGCAGATGGACTCCCATGAACACTAATGACTGACTACTGGAAATGGTGAAATTAGTATTATTATTATTTTTAACCAGTTTAAATGAACCATCTAAATAAAGGATTCTAATATTAGTCTAAAAATCAATGACACAAGAGAAATACCCTTTCTAGGAGAGGGTGTTGGATAAAAATTCCTCTTAGTAACACAGTCACTTTTTTCCCTGATATTTTTGCCAGGTTTTTTTTTATTATTATTTTGACTGCAATGATGAGAAGAAGGGAAAATGGGATCGGGACATTATGCACCCGAGTCTTGAACTCCCATTTCCCACTTGAGCATCACGACTCGACATGTCAAAGCACACGCACTAAGAGCTAGGGCCCCAACCTTGTCACTTTCAGAATGACACACAAGGTTTAAAACAAAAAAAAGAGGAAAAGAAAAAGCAGCAGCAAAACAAAGGTATTCCATCATCCGTCACCGTAGCAATAATGGAACTCTCCAGGACCCCAACATCCATTTCCCATCTATGACAAGGCTTTAAATAGCCCTGTACGTGCGGCTGGATGTATTCTGGTTCCACAGCGCATGTGTGTGTGGGTTAAGAGTGTTCTTAAGCTGAATAATTCAGTCGTGAGATGAGAGTAAACAGGGTGAGGTGGAGAGACCTAACCTATCTGCCCAGAGGAAAATAATTACCCCTCAACTAAAGTTCCCATAAACACTGACCTCTGGCTCTTAACCTCTCTCTAATATAGTTGTATGGCTGTTCCAACGGTTTATGGCCTAGAAATTTAGTCCGAATAAAATCTCTTGCTCTTAAAGATGGAGCATTGGGAATCGAGAATAAGTTTCAATGGAATTGATCATTTCAAAGGGAATAGACTCATCTATATTAGCCCTATTCAGTTCAATATAGCGAGTCATTGCTTAGTAATATGGGAATTCCGATTCATTTCCACAAACGGGTTCTTTCGACCAGTTTGTTTCAATGAATCTGTAAAAAAAAAAAAAAAAAATGCTTGCAGCCATTCTGTCAAAGTGTCATGTTACACATACTGTATGTGTGAATGCATATTGCTGATTCCTTTCATTCACTTAAGTTAATATGAAAATAATCATGCTGAGGATGTGGTTTAAATAGTGTGTAATTTATGTTGGTGCATGGCACTGGGTGTTATCTCTTCTACTCGTCAGTGCTGTTTCTAATGCAGAGTCTGTCTAACCGTTAGACATCCATATCGCTTAAAAATATGGCATTCTGTGTAGAATTACAATGGGTGACGTTTTGTGTGTACAACGGGCAACGTTTTGTGGACCGGAGCAGACTGTGTGCGAGCAGCAGCGGTTCGCGTGGCACATCATTCACCCAAATGGAAAGCATATCTGAATCGTTTCCTATCCCCTATATACTGTAGTGCAATGTGTCATTTACCATATAGAAAATAGTAATTATGTGAACAAGTGCCCAATTTCAGCCACACCATCTATTTATAGCATAGGGGGCGGGACACTCTAGGGAGCATGTGATTGGATGTCATCAAAATAGTTGATCCTTTTTGGTGGAAGTGAGAGAATGTAAGTTTTGATCTTCTAAATGCTAATTTTGTCATTGTTTTTGAGCACAGCTAACCTTCAGGCTAACATATTCATACTAAAACTTAAATTTTGATTTAATGTGGTAACACTGTTTAATATCAAACACATCCTGCATTTTAACAACAGTAGGCTGCATTTTACAACACTCACTTGTTTGGCTGATTTGGATGTTAAATTTGGGCTTTTAGGGAGGAACGAAGCGCACTGCTGTGAAGGAAAGAAAGGTGCACTGGATGGAATGTGGCAGCGGCATAATAATCGTTTTACCTCGATTATCTTGTTTTCGTAATCGTTGGGAGACGACATCGCAAATCAATTACGATGAATTACACAGCCCTAATAAAACGTTTTGAGTGCTGCATCGGACAACATGAATATATAATAGATCATAATAATTAATGCTGATAATAATCAATGAACACCAAGGAAGTTTAAAAGGAGGTAAGCCTTTTGTTTCATATCATGTAGTCACAGCAAGATTAGGTGAAATTGTTCCTTCAATCTTTAAAAAAATAAATAATCAAAAACCACAGTGAGGATTCATTTCCAGAGTCAATTGAACCCATAATCTGAGCCAATTCCCAACATTTCTGAATCAAGCAGCCCTACTTAAAGAGTGATAGAGATGTTTGGGATGCCCCCAGAGTTCTCTTGATGTATGATGGCGCCGCCCGCTTACTGCATAATGGATCAATGAAATTCAGATTTTTCTATGTACAAATACATGGATTTACCAGGCCAACCACATCATGTGAAGCAAATATTTTATGACAGACCTCCTATATTCTTGAACATTTGCTGGCTGACTTGCCTGGAAGCCCCCCATCATGAGCTCTAGAAACACTGGAGAAATGTGTCAAATTTGGTTTGTCATGTTATAGTGGCTTAAAATATTGTGACAGGGGGTGGTTTAGTGTTTAATGTGTTGTGTTAATGACCATGAGTTACAGAGAGAGAGAGTTTTGCCCAACAACCCAGTGCCTACTGCTGTTAGAACATGATGGTACTCATAAACAACCATTCATCATATTGGCCTCCAACTGAGAGAGAAAGAGACACGACTGTCCAAATAAGACCAACAGGGGATGCCTGTTTTGATATAAGCTTGGAAAAGATGAAAATACTTCTACTTAATACTTTTCACTTGGATCCCTAACACACACCTCTAAAGAGGACAAAAAGAAAAATCTCTCATCCAGATGGTCATCAGCCACAACCTCTGAAGCTCAATAAGGCAGTGGTCACAGTTACAGAGACCCTGAATGCTTTTGAGCAAATCCAAAGCTGTTCACCTCTATTAGAGCAACCAAACGTTCTGTACGAGAAGCGAAACTGCAAAACAGCCTCGAACAGTAAGCCACTGAGTCAAGGTCCTCTGTACTATGAGATACAATAATAGCAGAAGTTCTTCACAGCCTAGATGCAAATGAAAATAAAATAAAACAAAACAAGAAAATGTGTCATTGATTGACTGAAAGAGGTTACTAAACGCATTATATATGTATATTATTACATACGCATATTATGTTTAATTTTTATGTGCCACATTTTGGGGGGTTTTAAATATTGTCTGTTATAAATTCTGCAAAAAAACTTTTAACATACAAATATTTTTCTGAAAACTCAACACCAACAGAATGAGACCCTCTATGCTGATAGAGAGGCAATCAATGTCAATGTACACTTTTGTGTAGAAATAGTCAGTTGGGTCAAATATTAAGAACAGTTCAAATAACTTGGCCTGTAAAGATAATACTTATCACAGAAAGAATAAAGAAAGGGAAAAAAGGTCTGAAATAAAAGCTCATCTGGGCTCAGACTGAGACTAACAGCAACACATACTGTACTACACAAGACTTTCATCAACCACAAAAATGCATATAAAGTTCTGGGGCCAGATTCATGAAACTTTCTTAAGGATAAAATTATCTTTAAAGGGTTTACCCAAAAATTTAAATTCTGTCAGTGATTATCAGATATCAATAACCTTGCAGCCTATGAAGGAGTGAGCCAGCTCTCAAATTTCATAAAAAATATCTTAATTTGTGTTCCGAAGATGAAAGTCTTACGGGGTTGGAACAACATGAGGGCGAGTAATTACTGACAGAATTTAAATTTTTGGGTGAACTAACACTTATAACAGATATTCTTCTTGTTTGTTTGTTTTTTACTTAAGAAAAGGGTTAAGAATGTTTTATATTTAAAAAATAAGAAACGTTTAAGAATGTATTTATCTTTTTTAAAGATTATTCTACAAAACTTAAAGGGATACTTCAGGATTTAGCATTAAGCTTTGTATTAGTAGAAAACCTGTAGTATTTTTTAGCATTTAGTATTTTTGTAGTACCACCCTCATATCCCCTTGAGACGAGAGATTTATGTATTTTTTGTCTGGAAAAAATCCTCCGATGACGCAAAAATCGTCATTTTGCGTCATCGGAGGATTTTGTGTCCAGAGGCTAAAGACTACAGCCAGTAGTAGGGGCTGTCCCGCATCTTCTCAACCCGCCCATAGAGGGTGGGATCTAAGTCACAGAATGTACATAGTGTCAGCCATCTTTTTTTGGAAGCTAAGCTAGCAGGCTCTTGTTCTGTGGAGAAAGCTGATTAGTACGGGTTACCATCCTCTTTTTCCCGGACATGTCCGGCCTCGAGATCGTCCAAAATGTCCGGGATTCGGCTTTTGCTTTCTGCAGTCGCCATTCATTGTTCACATGCACACCTTTTGTTTCAATCTAACTGAATTCATTCCGATTGGTGAATCTGAATGTAGTGTTTACATGAACGCTAAACAAGTGATTGGTTGATGTGCGTTTTAACTAGGGCTGTCAAATGATTAATCACGATTAATCGCATCCAAAATAAAAGTTTGTGTTTACATAATAAATGTGTTTGTACTGTGTAAAATTATTTTGTATATATAAGTACACACACGTGCATTTATATATTTAAGAAAAATGTGTTATTTATATATAAAATATTTATATTTATATATAATATAAACTATATATAAATCTATACATAGTATATACATGCAAATATTTCTTAAATATATACAAGCATCTGTATGTATTTATATATATAAAATAATTATACACAGTACACATACATTTATTATGTAAACACAAACTTTTATTTTGGATGCGATTAATCATGATTAATCATTTGACAGCCCTAGTTTTAACATTGCTAAGAAAATTCCTGCTCCTCCGTGAGAGATACGAGACCGGTGCGTCTCACGGGTGTCGCTCATCAGTAATCACGCCACCGCGACACACCTCGAGCCGTTCTCCCGCGGCTCTCAGTCTCGTCCTGCTCGCCACAGTAGGCACGCCAAGGCAAGGCAAGTTTATTTATATAGCACATTTCATACACAATGGTAATTCAAAGTGCTCTACATAGAAGAAAATTCTAAAATAATCAAAAGAAATAAGAATAATTAAACCGGTTTAGAATAAAGAAATTTAAAATAATCAACAGAAATACGAATAATTAAAAAAATTCAATAAAATACAGTACAAACAGTCGGGCAAACAGTGGCACAGTGCTCATTCAGTAAATGCATAGCTAAACATATGTGTTTTGAGTTTGGATTTGAATGTGACTACTGTAGGAGCACATCTGATCTCTTCTGGAAGCTGGTTCCAGCTGCGGCTGGCATAGTAGCTAAAAGCGGACTCACCATGCTTAGAGTGAACCCTTGGTATTTCTAATTGACGTGATCCTAATGATCAGAGTGATCTGTTGGGTTTATATTAAGTGAGCATATATGCAATGTATTGAGGTCCTAGGCCATTAAATGATACCAGTAATAATACTTTAAAATCAATCCTAAATGTAACTGGGAGCCACTGTTAAGACCCGAGGAGTGGTGTGATGTGTTCATCTGGTTCTGCTCAGGATCCTGGCAGCAGCGTTCTGTATGAGCTTTCTTTTTGGAAAGGCCAGTGAGGAGTCATCCACCCTGCTGGTGATGAAAGCATGCACACGTTTCTCTAAGTCTTGACTGGAAACAAAGCATCTAATTCTTGCAATATTTTTCAGATGATAATATGCTGATTTAGTTATTGCTTTGACATGACTACTGAAGCTAAGGTCTGACTCTAGAGATACACCTGAGATTCCTGACTTGATTTTTAGTTGTTAGACCCCTAGAGTGAAGGTATGCATTTACCTTGAGAACTTCATCTTTGTTTCCAAACGCAATGACTTACTTTTTGTCTTTGTTTAACTGAAGAAGGTTTTAGCACATCCAACTGTTGACTTCATCAATGCATTGGCACAGGGAGTCAATGGGCTTGTAGTCGTTAGGCGATAGAGCTAAGTAGATCTGTGTGTCGTCTGCATAGCTGTGGTAAGAGATTTGGTTCTAATCAATAAACATGATGAATGGCGACTGTAGAACACAAAAGCCGAATCCCAGAATTTTTGGGCGATCTCGAAATCCCGGGCAGACTCATCACGGAGACTCACTAGTAGCCTAGACTTGTTGTTTAACTACTGCGCTCTTTTACCCGTAGGCGTGGCCTCCTAGGGCAGCGAAGCAAGTGCATTCTGGGAGTTGTTGTCTTTCATCCACATAAGCCAAAAATACATTTTCTGGCTTTTCTCAGTCTAGAAAGCTCCAAATTCAAAAATAATTACTGCTTCACCTCTGGAAAGATGAAAGTGTATTTCAAACTCTTGAAAATAATTTTCTTGAAAAGAACCTTGTTATCGTCCAAGTTATCGTAAATAACTTTAGAAAACTGAAAATAGCAGTTAAGAATTTATTTCTTAAGAAAAAAGTTACGAATATTTTATATTCCTGAAAATACATCAAGAAAGTTATCTTTTGTAAAGATTATTCTAAAAAAAACGTCAGTATTCAAAATCTTGAAAGAATCTTCTTAAAAATCATCGTAAATACCTTCTTAAAGTAAGGATAACCTCCAAGATGTTTATGTTTATTTTGAATTTTAATAAAAAAATTATAATTAAATTATAAGGAATAGGAAGGGGGTGGGGGGTTTAAGTGCTATTAGCATGACAGTAGAGGGCAAAATAAGCTAGTCAGACCGTATTATGTGAATTCTGTGGAATGTGTGAATTCTTTAAAATATGTAAGTATGATTGGGATACATTTGCGTAAGGAATCTTCTACCGCTTTCTTCTGCTTCTTCTTCATTTGTGTTTGGATCTGGAGATTCTGTACTATTTCAGAAGATGCGTAATAGCGCCCCCTACCGTATAAAAAGTGAAAATATGGATTGCTGGAAAAACTTGTCAATGCAAGTTGACAGCATTGTGTCGAAAGCATTGTGTCGTAAATTACGGAAAAACTTGTCAATGGTGGGGTGAGAGTTGAAAGATGTTCAGAGTGTCAGAGGGATTGAGTAGCATAAAAGCAAGACTTACCCACCTCTAAATGCCACCTTCAAACAACACAAATGGCTGTTGATCACATTACATAATGCCACACGGTTTCTTTCTGTTTAAGTCACCAATTAATGGCCAGGATTCACTGCAAAGTGGACCAAACTTGTGCTGCCGTCTAAAGTTTGGCTCTGTGCGACTAGACACAAAGAGATCTCAGCCTTTGAAAAAACGTGTCTTGTTTTTAGGACAGGACATGGCGCGCCTTAAATCACCTCCTTGAAGTGGCCTCGGCTGAGTAGTGTATAGCGCTGCTGCTAAGTTTAAAAGAGAACAAGACATTAAATATACAAGAAAGAAGGGCAGATATTCTCGTGTACATTCACTTAAGTGATCTGAAGGCAGAAAATACAGAGAGAACATCTATTCTCACACACACCTCGACAGGAGAGCAAGAAAAAAGCCTGTGCATGCTGCCACTTGTCACTAAGTGTTAACTCAAAACTAGCTACAAGTCCATCGCAGACTTTACAAACACATACTGTCGTCCATATGGGTTCTTAAGTGACACAAAGCACTTAACACAGAGAAATCACTTTAAAACACACACATACTGCACCCAGAAGTGTATGAGGGATTGCACTTTGTGTAGCGCTGTTGCGGCCCATCGCTCTTCGAAGAACAGTGTTCTTAATGTGCATGAGTAGAGATGGCCTTCTCTCACTCTCTCCCTTTCCCTCTTGATAATTTGGTGCAAAACTACACTTAACCTCAGGTCCATACTAAAATAAACCAGCAGTGCGCATTAAAAACATTAAAATAAGAGATTCTTACATTTTCTGAGTTGTCCACCATCTTACCGCCACAATGCATGATGTTCTATAAACAAAGTTTGGGAGGAACACGTTCAAATGATCCATCCAATCAGCATGAGGGGAGGCCTATATGTAGCTGACTGACCTATGCTCCTCGACAGTTTTCATCATCCCTCCACCACCCTGACTCCTCACTCTTGGCTGGTTCCTACCACAGCCAGGAATACGGGGGGAGTACTCTGGGTTCGGGCCAAAATACAGAGCTCTGAGCCCTCTCCGTGGAAAACACACCAAAAAAGCTAACTTTTTTTACTTATAATATGATTATTTGTAAGTGTGAACTTGTGAATTGGGTGTTCTAGGTAGTTTCCAGTGCATCACAAAGACGTTTTTAAGCACAATTTTATGTAAGATGGTTGCTATAGGGTGTTATGTGTAGCATAGCAATGCCCTAGCAACCACACAGAGCATTGTATCAACTACAAAGCAATGTCCTAACAACCAGTGAATGCACCTTAGAGAGTTTATGAGTTTTGTGCATTTGCAAAACGTTTTTTTTTTTTTAATTATTCAAGTTGAACGGCAAAAATAAATCATTGAGAAATCGTGGTTATGTTACACTTACGCACAGCATCCCTGCATATTTGTTTAATACTGTAACTTATTTCACATGAGAAGAGTCCAGAGATTATAATAGTCAATTTTTTTATTTAAAGGTACAGTAGCGAAAAAAAATTTAACAGCTAACTTTTAAAGAAAGGATGGATAACAGTAATGTAAAAAAAAATGAAACAGAAATTAAAGGGACAGCAACACCACCCCTCTTGAAAGTGAAGACGGCTGAGAAAAGGAATACAGATAAAATATACCCTGACCATACTAAAGATTCTCTGTGTGTCTCCCAGTTGTTTGTGGTCTTTTCTGTCTTTTTCTACTGACAGATTTTTTTATAAAAGAGAAGGTGTATATCCCTAAGGAAATATGCATCGCCTGTACAATATCTGCTCTTAGACATCAATAAACGTCCGGACTTCTCTTCTAAAATATGCTGCAATAGCTACAGCAAGTTTATCAAGCTTATTTGCGGTATGAATCTAAGGTTGCTCATTCGTTAGTGAGATGGAAATGTGGCACATATAGCAGGTCAACAGTAGGCACATACAGCTCCACCTTACTCTTGGTTAAACATCTTATTAAACATTTTTAATTGCAACAACTAAAAACACAAATATTCACTGTAGATTCGAAAACATAAAAACAAATTCAGTTACAAATACAAAAAATTACTATTACCTTTTTTTAGTGAGATGGATGGGCCTATATTTTTGCACACATCATCAAAATTCAGGGTAATGGCTGACCGTTTTACTCTCAAATCATTCTCGGCATCTAGTCTTTGTCGATGTTTTGTTTTCAACAATGTCAGTGCAGAAAAGCCTGCCTCGCATAAGCTTGCTTGCTTTGACAATCCTGGATACTCCACCATTGCTGAAGGCCAGAATTTTTAAAAAGTATGTTGTGTCTCCAATCAGATGATAACTCCAGTAACTTTGTCTTGCTCTTGAAATGAGAGATGTGGGATTGGAAAAGTAACATCAAAAGGATTCTGAATCCATGTCTGAGATTGGTCCATAGGGGGGGAAGTAAGTCCGCAGATTTTGACTGAGCAGGTTGAGATATTAAATTATGAGGCCTATGACGCAATCACTTAGCACAGATTCCCGGGATTGCAAAAATTCAGATAGAAGAGGAAAGCACTCGGCTTCACCTTTGTCCTGGGTGTTGAAAACGGTGGTAACTAACACCCTGCAGACTTAAATTACCATGTCGTTGGCAACAGATAAGCACAGATTTTCTCCAATTGTGTGGGGCATAACTTTTTTTAGCTAGTCAGTTAACTTTTTTTAACTTTGCAGTAGCTCGTCAGATATGAAGCTTTCTGTGCATTTTTGAAAGTCCCTAAGCCTGAATGGGAGTGGATAATTTTTTTGTCGTCTTCTGCAGTTCCTCCGATTTTCCTTAGACAAGACATGCCTGCAAGTTTTTTCCATGTCTTGTTTGTAAGTGCCGGACCATATATGAGGGCTTGAGACAGCTATTAGCTAAAACTTCACCACAGACTGCACATTGCAGGTTTGGACTTTCACCAATGTAAACCCAAAACCAATGTAACTGTCACTGTATTTGTGTTTCTTACTTGACATTTTCTCATTCTCGAATATAGGCCTATTTCTGTTGACCAGCACATCTCTGTTAGGTTTCTCTGTTCCCACCTCTAAACCTAGTTCATTATCCTCTGAGTCAGTTCGATTGGGTTTCTCCATATATTCAGCGCCGTGGTCGGTGCACATCTCCACAGAAGATGCCGATGTAGATGTCTCACTCCTACTGTCCCTTGATTCCCGTTTTTAACCAGGTGTCCATTTTGATGAAAAAATAAATGAATTAATTGTCACTTAGCGCCTAATATGAAGAAGGCGGGGCTATTGTGACACAGACGTGCTTGTAAAATGAAATGAAATCATGAGTAATTTACAAATTATGTGAAATTTTTTTTTTCTCAATAAAACTTTGCCAAGTGAAGTTTACCTCAGTTAAATACGTAAAAATAATATAAATAAAGAGACAAAAAAAAAAAAAAAAGAATTCCCGCCATTAAACAAATTCTCTCGCGCACCCCCAGTGGTCAGTCTGCACACCAGTGAACCCCAGATTGGGAATCACTGAGCTAGAGTAACACCTGTTTCACACTGCACATAAGCAGCACCTAAAGCAAAGCAACAGCAGGCTCACATGCTTTTACATTGTGACTATATAGAACTGACAAAAATTACTACATGCAGCACTACACACAGTGTTTTTACTGGAACCAATATGTGATATGTAACCAATTTGAGTTCATACGTATGCCAATGTATTTATTACAAGTGTATTTTGTTTTTAACAGTTTTTTTTTAGGATTATGTGACACTGAATTAGGGGTCGACCGATTATCGGCATGGCCGATTATCGGCGCCGATATTAAGCTTTTTTATGGTTATCGGTATCGGCCATTTTCAAAACCGATTTGCCGATAAAATTATTTAATTTTGAAATGCGCGATCTGGCTTTAATCCAGCCACCTCTATCAGAGCGCGCCGCTCTGTGATCTAGACTAATACCCGCCCATCGCCCATCTGATTTGTTGGGAGTCACGGGTTCGTCCAATCAACAGCTGACGGCACTGAAAATGTTGCGCGCGCGCTCGCCTCTCACACTGAAAGCACTTGCTGACAGAAGCTGCTTCTGTGATCATCAGTTGTGTGAGCATCAGTTGTCTCTCAAAGGTAAGGCAGCAGTAGACATTCCTGATGTTGCATTAAATCACTACACTGAAGTTGCAAAACATCTCAATATAATCTATTTATGATGACAAACACGCCCGTTCTCACTAGTTATACTGTGAATTCCCGGTCAATGTCCGTCATTGCAGTGATAGGCTTTAACGGAACCTCACGTCGGTGTAACTAAGTGTAGCCTTACTAAAACCTATTTTAGCTTCTCCCCATTCGGCCAACTTAACGTTATTCTGTGAATAGATTTATCAACACGAATCACGTCTGCTGTGGTTGTTGTGTTCACATAGCTTCCCTGAACAGCGTCCGTGGCTCTTAGTCAAAAATTGTGCATATTTGGAGAAATTTTGCTTTATTCTCACATGATTGCAAAATATTTCGTCATACAGATATTACAGAATACCATTTCTATTGATTTCTCACTGAATCATGCGATCTGAAGAGCGTTTAGCACGAGCTCTGTCTCCCCTGTTCCTGATTCGCGTCATGATCTGCCCGCGCTCTCTCATTCGATGAATAGCTGTACAATCCACTTCCTAGTTTTTATCTCCGTGATAAACAGTCAAACGTTTCAACACATCAAAAATAAAGAGAATAACCATACAATCACAGTGTGATTTTCATGTGATTTGCGATATTCATATGGAATGAATAAAGAATATTCACATTAAGCAGGTGTAGCGATTGAAAACATCATTAGTCACTGTATGACTACAATCATTATTTGTGTGTTATATATGAAGATTTCAGATGCAAACGCCTCTAAGCGCCATCTGAAACTTTCTTCTAGAATGATCATTTTTATCAAGCTTGTATATTTAAGTTCAGCAATTTCACTTAAATGGCAATGAAAATAACCTATTAATTGTCATTTAAGTGAAATTACTGAAATTAAATATACGAGCTTGATAAAAAATATCATTCTAGAAGGAAATTTCAGATGGCATTTAGAGGCTTTTGCATCTGAAATCTTCATATATATGTATATGTATGTATGTATGTATGTATATGTATATAACCTGCCTATATATATATATATATATATATATATATATATATATATATATATATATATATATAGAGTGCTTTTTTTGTAAATCAATTGATGTGCATTAGACAAATTGAATAGTCATCTCTTTTATTTTAGGCTATGTTTTAGTCATCAGAAAATAATGAGAGGTTAAGCTATTACACACAGCCTACATTTCTAACTTGTAAATTATTGAAGCCAATACTTCCCTTTCCCCAAGCTGCACTTTTTATGTTGTTGTTATTATTATTAATATTAATGTTCTCATTATTAACAGTTCTCAGAATTAAATATATGGTTAAAAGAATTTAAAGAGTCTTTGTCAGAGGCCTTTTTATTCTTAATTTTGACATAAATTTTTATTTTTACACTAGACACATATCGGTTCAAAATATCGGTTATCGGTCTACTTGACCTGTAATAATCGGTATCGGTATCGGTCCTGAAAAACGCATATCGGTCGACCCCTACACTGAATACTGGAGTAATAATGATGCTGTAAAATTCTGCATTTCCATCACAGAAATTAATTACATTTTAAAATATATTCACATAGAAAATGGCATTTTCATTTTATTTTTGAACAAATAAATGCAGCATTGGTGAGCATAAGAAACGTCTTTCAAAACCATAAGAAAAAAATATATCTTACCAACCCCAAATTTTTTAACTGTAGTGTATACAAAAACCCTGATTTTATTTTAAGGATGTCTAGATATTTGAACTGAAAAACAGCAACAAAAATATTTAATCAGAAATGTTTCTTTGCAGTGTAAGGCAAGCAAAAGACTTCCCAGACTCTGAGTGAGAATGAGTGTGTGAGATTAGGAAAGAAAGGGAAAAAATGAAAGATTAATAAAGAAGGAATGGAACAAAGGGCATCTGAAAAGCTGCAGGCACATGGTCGGCTGTGATTGAGCTAAGAGAAAACAGCAAAAGATAGTGACCGTCCTTGTTTAGCTTGTCAGAGAGAAGGATAGAGGGCTAAATTGCTTTCAGAGGAACAGAAGAGCAAAAAGACTGGGTAGACTTCAATTAAGGCCTTTTTTAATCTACCACACACACACACACACAAGAGTCTTTTTTTATACAACAGCAGCCAAGGTTTCTCAATTGGAACATCCAGAGAAACCACTGAAGGGAATCATAAGGCACAGAGACAGAGAAAGAAAGGTCAGAAGTATGGAAGAAGTATATGGCTCAGGATGTAACGCATGTCATTTTTTTGTTGTTATTTACTTTTTAGTCACTTTTGGAGCTTGACTGCTTCTATGCGTTAAGTGATTGTAAAATCTTAAACAGTAGAGCATGACACTAGCAATGCCAAGGCCTTTCGTTTCTGCTCTGAAAGCCGGTGTGTGCGTGTTGGAAATCAGGAATTGTGAGAGAACACTGTGCTTGGTATGTTTTTCATCTTTAAATAAAACTTGGATCTTCATCCTAAAAAAGTTTACATCCCATCTGGCTAGTGCGTTTCCCGTAATGTTTACGCATTAAGTCAGTAGGCGGAGAGAGGTCTGTTCGAACACATTCGACCGCATGATCGTTTACACTACAAAAGCAATGCGATTGAATGCGTTTTCAGCTACCTCTAGTAGTGGTCGAAATCATCAAAATATCAAAGCGTTTTAGACCCCGTTTACACCTGTATTTAGCGAAATCTTATGATCCGATCGACCAAAATGCATTTTCATATCAAGTGTAAACAGGGCCTTAAGTACCAAATCTGCATAATGATTACGTGACACTGAAGACTGGAGTAATGATGCTGAAAATTCTGCCGAATCACAGACATTAAATCACACACATTAAATTATTTTAAATTGTAATAATATTTCACAATATTAAATGCAGTCAAATCAAACAAATGCAGCATTGGTGAGCATAAGAGACATTTCAAAACCATTTAGAAAAATAACTTACTAACTCCAAACTTTTGCTCGGTAGCACAAGTCACTTTGAATAAAAGTAATTGCCAAATGCATAAATCTAAATGTAAAAGTCAGATTTGGAACAACAACAAGGTGAGTAATGATGACTGATCTTGACTATCCCTTTTGCTAAAAGTTTTTAAGCTAAAATAATGGCAACACTAATAAGACAATTTCTAGGTTTGTAGATAAAACACAATGTGTAAGATTTACAGTGTAAACACACACATCCACATAGACTCTGTCTCCTGGCTAAATTTGTATATTCGCATGTGACTGTCATAAACACCCAGCAGCGCTGCTCCTGTTGCATGCACAACTAAGAGTCTTTCACGTGACACAGCCAGGACAATTCATTCAGATTCATATGGAGTGAGTATCTACTTTCCCTTCCAAATCACTCAGACTCCATATGATCGATACGTTCACACATGCTAAAGTACGATTGCTGTGACTGCAGAAAAGGAAATCATGGTATGGCACATACATCATATAGTCAAGAGCACATCTCGAAGTCTCCTGGGAGCATTGCACACACACACACACATACACACATAAACTGGGGTGATGAATTAAATATGGGCTGCTGAAGAAGCAGCCGACCTCTGACCTCTGGGCGAGGGACGGGGCAAGCAGGCGTGAAAGGTAAATCGCAGAGACAGAGGGGAACAATCGGCCATTCGAGCTCAAGATGCGTGCGTGAGCCTTTTTAGCAGGAGTGGCCGGCTGAGGTCTGCGAGGAATTGGGGATTTTAGGGATTTCTTTGAGAGAAAAGGAAGGGGGGTGGTTAATGGAAAGTGAGATCTATTAGAGAAAGACTGAAGCGGGTGTGTTGGAGAGGGGCAGCTGTGAGAATTCGCCAAATGGTGTGAATGAATCGTGAAAGCAGTCAATTGTGCGTGTGAAGGACGAGCAGGGTTAAACCTTCACATGTGACCCTAAAGAGAGAATGAAGTGATGAGAAAAGAGCAGAAGAGTAAGAAGATGGATTTGACATAATCTGAAGTACAAGTGCAAAGCATGCAACCACAAAGTGACAAAGTTTAATAATCTGTGTTTGCTCAAATCCTTCCCCTTAAAGGAGAACTCTGGTCAATTTTAACATTGAGCTCCTTTTTTTGTACATTTGGAGTGATGTCAATACAGAGAACAACGACAAAAATCGGAGTTGCCTACACCGTGTTATCGTCTTTTTAAAATGTGCACCCTGTTGACTTCAATGGGGCAAGTTTTAAACCTGCTTTTAGCCTCTTAACATCCTTGATATGTCATTACAAGTGCACAGCCATGTGAGTGGTGTTATTAAGAGTTAACACGGTCAATCTGACTGCAGTAGATGTGAAAGATATGAATAAAAATGATGTTAATTCAGCCAGCTCACATACCTATATTTATTTCCTGTTTTCGGTCGAAGTCCACAGTAGTCGATTGTGGAGATCGCGTGCCAAAATACAGGTATGTGAGCTGGCTGAATTAACATAATTTTTATTCATATCTTTCACATCTACTGCAGTCAGATTGACCGTGTTAACTCTTAATAACACCACTCACATGGCTGTGCACTTGTAATGACATATCAAGGATGTTAAGAGGCTAAAAGCAGGTTTAAAACTTGCCCCATTGAAGTCAACAGGGTGCACATTTTAAAAAGACGATAACACGGTGTAGGCAACGCCGATTTTTGTCGTTGTTCTCTGTATTGACAGCACTCCAAATTTACAAAAAAAGGAGCTCAATGTTAAAATTGACCGGAGTTTTCCTTTAAGCAACAGTACTAGTGCTTGCCTCAGCAAACTGCACTAATTACAGGGGGGAATATGGCTGTCTGTCACATGATGAGCTAATGGATTTCCTCTCACTAAATTCCCTGTCCATCACTGTCAGATGTGTGTGTCATATGCGTGGGTGGGTGTGTGTGTCCTCCGATGACCATCTGTGGATACTTTTATTATTAATTTTTTATAGCACAGCTGGTCAAACGGACCAGAGAGAGAGAGAGAGAGAGAGAGAGAGTGAGAAATGTACTAATATATCTTCTGTCAATATACCATAGCTCACTCCAGTCAATCATATTATAACTAAGACACAAGTTTAGACTTTTAAACAATTGGCTTTAACAAAATTGTCCAGTTTTTTCTGTCCTACCTGATGCAGATGGTTAGGACAAAAGTGATTGTTCACAATGATAAAAAAATCGCCAGTCAGTGTGCTATCATGCAAATATGTATTTCTACTCGGCAACAGTATCCAACGGAAACAGTATCGCTTTCTACAGAACCTCCATGAAATAATAGTGAAAACCCTTATTGAGAGTTCAATGAAAGCTTTATATTTCTCTGCAGGCTGCGTCTGTCATTACAGTAGTCCGCTCTCCTCCAGACCACATTTAGAAGGATTCAGAGGTGCTTTTTTTTTTTACCTTAAGTGGACCCATTATGTCATTAAGTCTTTCTGAACTGTGCAGTGTAATGGGTACGGCGATTGTGATGAGGGTTTTTTACCTAGCAGGGAGAGAAAGAGGTGTGTGTGTGTGTGTGTGTGTGTGTGTGTGTGTGTGTGTGTGTGTGTGTGTGTGTGTGTGTGTGTGTGTGTGTGTGTGTGTGCGTGTGTGTGTGACGATCTCTTAATTTCACTGTTCAGACAGGGCACCTGTTGTACAAACATATTGTATGGTGTATTTTAGAGTTAATCTGAAATTATTTAGTCTCTCTTCATCTTGTAAACTGTTGCTGAAGGGTGAATAGAATAGAGGTTTTGGTTTAATGTGCTTTTCTAAAAATAAAAGACAAAGGGTAAGTATTTTAACAGTGTGAGCAGTTCCGTGGGTCATTTATTCACACAAACACACACTCACCCCTGATGAAGGGTATGCCGTCCACCCGAGCTCTGCTGTGGCGGTCCGGGTGTCCATTAATGTTTCTGAAAAGCAGGCAAAAAGAAAGATTCGTGAGGAATTATGAATATTTAGTTTAATAAGGAATTGTAATATTCATTCATATTAAATAAATCAATGAATATATAACATATTTATTTAATAATATATAGTATTATTATTATTATTAAATATTCATTCAATTGATCAAATAATCAGGATTGAAAAACACTGCTTTAGAGTAAAAAACCCTGTACAGTGCCACTTCTGCACCCACAACGACCCTGTGTTTCTGAAGACAGATCTAGGATAAGCTGTCTGTGTCCTTTAAGTGGTCAAGCTCTTGTCTGACGTTATCAAAGGAGATATCTTTGACCAGCCGGGAGAATAATCCACATACACACACTCCACAAAACACAGATAAGATGGATGAAAGTGATAGAAAACCTGGAGTGAAACCTGACTTTTCCATCAATGACCATAAAAGCAGAGGAAACACAAAATTCTACAAAATGGGTGCCATTTGCATCCTTTATTTATGCAAAAAAAGAAAAGAAAAAAGACTTGATGAATGCTACCTTTTAGATTTTCCAACAGCATAATTGTTTTTTTTATTATTATTATTAAATGATCGATATGGGAATACAGTTAGCATTCAGTCTTTTTTAATTTATTTGATATTTTACTGACTTAATATAATATTGGAATTTGTGTCCCCAGATTGAACATCAGATGTGTTTTTATTGTGGAAATAATGATAGAACATTAAAGGAATACACACACACACTAACTAACTAAATAAATAGATGGTTTTATTTCATGAAGATTAATTTTTGGTCTGTCCACAACCTTGCGTTTCCAACTTCTTGCTAAAATAGCAAAAATGCACAATTGAAGTCAGCACTTTCTTTCTTCTTACAATGACCTAGCCTACATAATAAAAATATATTAGCATCAAATATTAGCATCAAGCACACTGTAGCTCATCACAGAAACAGAACATCTCAGTGAGTGTTTAAAATTAAACAAACCATTTCTTTAAATCACTTTATCAAAGTGAAAACCACTGGAACCTCAAAGGTGCACGTTTGTTAGAATTACCTATTTTTATTCCGTTTATGATATTGTTTGTATGCTCATGTGTGCACGCATGAGTAACTGTTTAAAAAAAAAAATGACACGCGCATGCTCTGAACACTGCACATGTCCGTCCAGTGCTGTTGACTTCAGTTGTGTTGCGCTGCAGGGGCTTCTGCCCTATGGAGTCGTTCAAGTGCCACACACAAACCACATCAGTGTAAACGGATCAACATCCAACTCTTAAACCCACCAGCGGCCATTCTCCTTCTACCCTTCCCTCTGGGTCCATCACACACACACACACACACACACACACACACACACACGCATGTATATGATGCACTGTGACTTAATTGCATCCGTGTGTCCTCCCGCTCGGAGCGAAGCCTGTCACACCGGGATGGTTATAACTAACGAGTGATGTCACAAGGGAGAGAAAAGATTAAGAATATCCGCTCTTTCCACAAAACAAAATCTGACGTTACGCACCGGAAGCCAACTGTCATTTCCACTCTCACTCTCTGCGTTCCTCGTATCTCAATCTCTCTGGAGTTAACCATACGCTCTCTCCTTTGATTGCTCTATATTTCAAGAGGAAGAAAGAGAAGATGATCAAGTAAGAAAGGTTCACTCTCTTTCGGATAAATGAGGAGAAGCAGATGACAAGCACTTGAGCTTCCAGCTAAAGGATTCATAACATGATGTATAATTCTGTGATAACGTGACTCTCCTCCCCGGCCGTCAATAACTCACCGCCGGCTGATCAAGAAAACACATAGGCCTACTCACTCATAAATCATAAACCGTATTGTCAAGCGCTTGAGTAAAGCATCAATAAGGCTCGTAAAGTTTTAATCCAAGTCAGTGGCAGCCGGTAATGCCCAGTTAACTTCCTTAAAAACAACCAATTAAATTCAAATCAGAGTTCCTCAGTCTAACCATGTTCATTCTCTGTATGCAGGCAAGGTCCACACTAGGAGCTGCACACTTTTTAGGCATCATTAGGCATCAACTGTTCCAAATTAAGCAGCACTTTTAAGGCAGCACTGAACAACCGTTCATGAATAACGTATCGTTTTTTATATTTAGATATACAAAGTATAACAAATAATATTCTTTTCATATATGAAATAATATGGCAACCAATATTGTTCAATCAATCAAACAGGTAATACTGCCCAAAATAATAATAATAATAAATAATAATCCGTTACATTTATATAGCGCTTTATCTGGGACCTCAAAGCGCTTTACATAGAAGGGGGTAATCTCCTCAACCACCACCAATGTGCAGCATCCACCTGGATGATGCGACGGCAGCCATTTTGCGCCAGTACGCCCACCACACACCAGCTTTACTGGTGGAGAGGAGACAGAGTGATGAAGCCAATCAGTATACAGGGATGATTAGGAGGCCATGATGGACAGAGGCCAATGGGCAGATTTGGCCAGGATGCCGGGGTTACACCCCTACTCTTTCGAAAGACATCCTGGGATTTTTAATGACCACAGAGAGTCAGGACCTCGGTTTATCGTCTCATCCGAAGGACGGTGCTCTTTGACAGTATAGTGTCCCCATCACTATACTGGGGCGTTAGGACCCACACAGACCACAGGAAGAGCACCCCCTGCTGGCCTCATAACACCTCTTCCAGCAGCAACCTGGTTTTTCTCATGAGGTCTCCCATCCAGGTACTAACCAGGCTCAACCCTGCTTAGCTTCAGTGGGCAACCAGTCTTGGGCTACAGGGTGATATGGCTGCTGGCTAACCGGCACCGATCAATCATCACCGATCAAAACTCACACACCATGAGCAAAGGGTTGAGTGCTAAGTAAAATCATTTTAAAAAATGAATTTAATTAAATGAAATATGATTAAAATTAAAAATAATAATAATAAAACCAACCCACAAGCTAAATATTTGAACAAAATTTTATTTAAAATGAAATTATGTAAAATAAAATGCCAGTCATACGCTATAATTGAAATAAAGCATTTATAAACTGCTTACAGGAGCTTTGACATAGATAAAATAAAGATTGTTATGAGAAAGAGATTATATTAACACATTGACTGATTTGGTTGTTATTGATCGGTGATGATTGATAAGCCTCTGTTGGAGATAATAAGAAGATCATTCATTATTTGATCAATTATGACATGATTGGGAGAGCGGAGAGTTAAGAGCCAATCAGAGATGCTCTTTACTGGTGTGGGCGGGGCACAGTGTGATGATTGGAAATATTAAATCACTAGACTAAAAAAAAATTCACATTGTGGGGTGGCTCTGTTATTAAAATCACACGCCATAATTTAATTTTTCTACGCAGCTGCGTCTCAGAGGAGACAGACCTCTGTACATCACTTCCCTCAGGAGATACATCCTCCTCAGAGAAATCACTCTCAGTCTGTGAGAGGAGAACAGGGTGGTAGGTTCAGAACTTAATGGTTTTTGAGGTCATATCAGCTTCAAGCTCATTAATATGCAACATGCGGCCTATGATAAATTATCATAATGGCACAAAGGAATCTTGTTAGGATGCAAAACGCCAACAAAGAGCTGCAAAATGGAGACCATCAGAGAAACCAGATAGTAAGAAGGTGCAAGCACAGAGTAGATCACATATTTCATGTATAATAGTTAAGTCAATCTACACATAGTGACCCTCTTTACCTCTGCCATTTCACACAAAATTGCTTCCTTTTATTTTCTGCTTTCTTTGGGTTTCGAAATTCACTGAGCTATTTGTCTTTGTTTTAAATCGTCCGCACCCATCGTGCCGAGCTGAAATCGGTTACGAGGAACAAACAGTGTATTCATTCGCTGACATCAAATAGGGATGCTCAATATTACATTTCTGACTAATATAATTATTTTCATATAGCCTAGATGAAAACCAATAGATAACTCAAACACACAAAAAAACTAATTTAAAATACAAGTGAGTATAAGCTTCACAACATTATAACAAAGTATGAAAAATGGATATTAATCTTGACATTTGATAAAGATTACCTTTAACATTCTTATTAAAATTAGTGTTTTAAAATATTAACTTTAAAGTGGCTGTGTAAGAATGTTGGTGTGTTTTGGCTTTTTGTATTATCAATGTGTGAACAGCTTTCAGAGACACACCTGTGCAGAATTCAATCGTGTCCGATACGTTTTCCGGTATGTGCCGACCCTGTGCTATTGTGTCTCTGGAACGGAGCAGACTGTGGTTCACAGACACAGGTTCGTGTGACACTAATGTGAAATCAGACTTCATTCACCCCAATTTAAAGCATACATGGTCTGAATTGTTCCCTATCCCCTATATAGTGCACTATGTGTCATTAACCATGTAGAAAATCAAAATTGTGTGAACAATTGACAGATGTCAGCCACAGCTTCAGCGCCTATTTATAATGTAGGAGGTGGGATGCTTCAGATTCTAGAGAGCATTTGACTGGACTGAAAATCTGATGAGAAGCTGAAGTGCAGATTGATCCATATCATTGATCCATATTGGCAGAAGTGAGAAACTGTAGGTTTAGAATGCATGTATCTTCTAAAAAGCAAATTTTGTCATTGATTTGGAGCACATATAGCTTATAGATAACAGTAGGGCAAAAAAAAATCCATACTAAAAGCAAAAGCACTTCAATTTTGATTTCATGGGTACTTTAAATAAGCAGTGCCAACATCTGCAAAATATCTCCTTTAGTGTTCTATAAAAAAAAAAGAAAATCATACAGGTTTGTAGATGACAGGTTTTTTTTTTAACTATCCCTTTAAAAGCTTAGCTTTGCAATTTGTGTATCTCAAAAGCCCACTCTCATCCTTAAGACACCAATTACAGTACATACATCTCTATTATCCGTAAATGTACTGCACACAAACCCACCTATCCTAAAGCCCCAGCTCACTGGTTTTATTACCAAGCAGAAGTTGAACTTCACTCCCAAAACCTGCAGAGCCACAGTGCAATAAGCAGAGAGTCTGTTTTAATCAGTAATATAGTCCTGAGAGCCTGAGTGATGTCACAGTCCTTAAATAAAGCAAATAGGCTTATTTATCTGGCTGGGTCAGAGCGCTGACTTCCATGACAGCGGAGGAATAACCTTCACCACGAAAACAGCCGCATCACTCACCCATTGGCAGGCAGGGTCAATAACCCACAACCCCGGGAGCGCTCGCCCCGTCTCTTTCTGCCTGTCGTATTTACACTAGGCGTTCAGGGATGAGACTTTAATATTTAATGCAGGATAGTGCCAGTACAGAAAGAGCGCATTAAACATTGAGCAGGCCTCCGTTCTCCAATCAATACTGTGGTTCTCACCATGAAATTGCTCACCTGCAGACACACATATGCAACAGACCCGTCCAGAGCAACCAGCGTGGCATTATATTGACCAAAACCTTGCACAAAGTACACAGGGAGAGTTTCTGATCTAACCATAAACAAGTCTGACCAGTCAACATTGTTGGAAACAACTTTACATCTGTAGTAGACCAAGATACAAGCTACTTAAAATGTAAAGCAGTTCAACTGCAGCCAAGCTCCCCTTGAAGTAAAAAAAAAAAAAAAAGTAGCTAAACTGTAACAAATCTTTTATCGGGGCAAGCTCTGTTAAAATCAAGCGGCAACCTTCCTGTCTCTCTCTTGAATCCAACACGGAAGTGACTTAAACTGCAACTCATCGACTGGCTCCAAAAGAGAGTCAATCCCATAGACCCCCCCATGTTAAGATGTCCAACTTCACAGCAAAAGTGGTTTTGCCCTTCAAGGCAACTGTGAGAGGCTGATTTTTTCTGTGAGAGGGGTGATCTCTTTAATTTATATTAAGCCTTAAAGGAATTCCTGGGTATTAAGACATGCATGGCTTAAAATAACGAAAATTATGCCTCTTACTGAAATATGTAGTACATATTTTGAACTATAAGAGGCGCCATTAATCTGATGATGTAAAATGGTTCCACTCCGTGATCTACTAGCGCTATCTGTTACTATTTTTTCCCACAATACATCTCGAATTAGACAACTCTGAAAATAAAATACTGACATGATGACCACAGCTACTGAAAGAGGTTACAGGTGGCGATGGATATAAGTATGGGTTTAAATAGTGCTGTCAGTTAAACACGTTATTTACGGCGTTAACACATAGCCATTTTAATGGTGTAAAAAAAATTATCGCGAGATTAACGTTCTTTTTAACATAACTTACTTGTAGTGATACATGCTTGTGTACTGTTTAAGTTTAAACGTGCACGGTGCACGACTCTGTGCACAGTGATATAAATTGGGACTTGTGTAACGTTACATATTGTTTGGATGTATGGCTATAGATAGCTAGCTAAATCGATGCTAAAAATGCTTTAAAGTTGACAGTAACTGAGCAAGTTAAACTCACATTAAAGTAGTTATCTTGTTAAAGCGTGCAATGTTAAAAATTTATTGTTTATTGTATATAGTTAATTGTTGTGGCGAACAGGACGAGGCAGAGGGACGTGAGAGAACGGCGCGAGGCCGGTGGCGTGAGTGCAAATCAACGTCCCCTGTGAGACGCTCCGGTCTCGCATATCTCACGGAGGAGCGGAGTCATAAAGGAGGAGCGATGACGCTGAAATGCGAGAGAGGACAGGCCTGTGTTTTGTTTATGCTTGATTTTATGTTTGTCGGTATCCAGCAGTCGTCCACGAGGGGCTGCTGGCAGGTATTGTTTTACTTTAATAAATGTTTAAATATTGGCCGGTTCCCGCCTCCTTCTTCCCTGAACTACATACCTCGTTACATTTGTATTTTTGTCATTAATTTTTTTGCCATGAAGATGGTCACAGACATGGCATTAAATAAAACTATACTGATAAGCGTGCTTATTCTAAAAGATACCATGTGTACGAATTTTGTAATAAAATATCCAAAAATCACTTGCACAGTGTGATATATTTCATGCAGTTGTGAACTTACAATATCCCAAAAGTCTCCAAAGATTTTTTATTTCAGAGAAATTCCAATTTTAAATAAGTGGCCGTCCCGGAAAAAAATGTTGCCTGTCAATGACGCAATATCCCCGCTATCCTCGGTTTCCGCTCATACTGTCATAGCCATGACGTAACCATGGCGACAGACGTGGACAACTGCGTAGTGCGTAACGTTTAGCGGCACGCAGTTCTTGTTTCATTCAAACATAAACCATGGCAAGCAGACTTTGGGACAAACAAGGAGAACTAAAATGAGGATCAATATCAGCGTGGCGTTTTTGAGATGCCGAGAGCTTCCACTCGACAGAGAGCTAGCGTCCGTGACTAATTTGGACTTGACAGAGCTTCACGAGTCACGACTTGACAGCTTTATTAGACAGGTGAGCAAATGTACATAAAACAAATCAATCTTATAACGTTAGCTTGACATGATGAAATGTTAGAATATGGTCAATATGTTATTCTAATGTTGATCTAGCTGCTAGTTTCGTATAGCAAACGAACTAACAGGTAGGATAACATTACTTTCAACACCGTTTAGTGTGTGTGTTTAGTGTGATAGTGTAACGTTATACCAAGTGAAACAGCGCTGCGTTACCTCACAAGTTTAATTTGTCTAATAAACTGACCTGTGTGAGTAATCTAGCACTTGCGTGTAGTTCGATAGGATGAAATGTCCTTATTCCTTTATATTTCCCCCTCTTCACATTGTTATAGCCTCTGTCCCTACCGAACGTTCACACTGGTAGAAAATATAATATGTATATAGAAAATAGTATATAGATAGGGCTGGACAATATATATAACGAAGTTTCGTATAGCATAGATATTACATAATCACATAGATGATAAGATATATATATATATATGTTTATTCATACACACCTATAATCAAAGTACAGTGACAAAATTAAAAATTTTGACATTTAAATATTTACAAAAAAATTTGATTATATAACGAACGAACGAACGAACGAACGAACGAACAAATCTCCTCGTAACTTGTAAACATGATAAAGCTGTGGCTGAAAATATATAATTAAAACTTAATCAACACTGTATTTATTTGGCTCAAAACCAATAAAGAGTTTTCTCCTGCTGAATCTTGATAGGGTGTAATCACTTGAGTGGATGCATTTACACTAATAAAAAAATAAAAAGATTATAAGTGAGTCTAAACCTGATGATAATTTAATGGCTTAAATATATGTGTGTGTGTGTGCTCGTATTTATATTACATTGTGGGGACCAAATGTCCCCACAAGTATGGTAAAACCTGAAATCACCTACATTGTGGGGACCAGCCAGCGGTCCCCATGAGGAGAACAGCGTATAAATCACACTAAGTAATGTTTTTTGAAAATGTAAAAATGCAGAATGTCTCCTGTGATGGGTAGGTTTAGGGACAGGGGCAGTGTAAGGGGACAGAATATATAGTTTGTACAGTATAAAAACCATTACGCCTATGGAGAGTCCCCACAAAGATAGTGAACCAGACATGTGTGTGTGTGTGTGTGTGTGTGTGTGTGTGTGTGAGAACTGTCAAATGCCACACAGATACTTAAAACAGTTCATTAACATCAACCATCTAAACAAACCAATTCGCGAATCAGTCCAACATATATGAGAAGCAGGTATTCTGACGAATTATGACATTCATTTGTCACGGTCATGTTGCTTAGGACAAAAAATGCATATCTTCAGCTTGTATCGCTGACTGGATTTCAGCATCATTGTTCTTTTGTTTGTTGATATAGCTACATACTGTATCTGTATTTTCTAAAGTTGCTAGTTAGGGGACAGCCAGATGGGGTGAAACAGGTCTCACATCAGCCACGACCAAACCACACACACTTATCAGATACTTCAACACCTGTCCCTCCCACTGACGGGGTGAAAATGAATCCTGAGCCACATCTGAGTGTGTGTGAGTGAGACGCGGGAGAGGAAATCCTTAATGGAGGCTGTAAGAGTCACACGTCGATGAACGGGGGAAATCAGTAAGTGTGAAAGGGAAAGAAAAGGAAGAGCGTGAGAGAAGGGACATGCTACAACTGATCGATTTAAATGTGGAAAAAAAAAACTAAGAACAATGGAGCAACAGCTTATTATCAGGATTATTGCACAAGAAAGAGAGAGAGAATAGTCAATGTGAATTGAGTAATTGGATCTTTCGGAGGACCAAATCCATTTAGTTTCCTCTAATTATTTCTAAATGACATCCGTTAATTGCAGTTTCATAATAAGTTATTGTTCTAACTGTCAGGGTTTGTGTCAGATAAATATGACTCTAGTCTTACTCTCAGACAGACTGTATTTTGTGATGCACATTGGACACGAAAAATGTGCAAGCTGACAAGCTGCAATCACAGTCTTTACACTAAGTCAGGTTGCGATTTTTTTCAGTCCACCATTAAAAAAAAAAGATTTTAATTTAGTCTTAGAAACAATCAGGAGTTTGTTGTTTTCTAATCTGGTGTGCATTTCCCAAAAGCGTTGTTAGCCATTGTCGCAAGTTCCATCGTTACCAGAATGAAACATCTGGAAATATAGCAAAACTGCGGGAAAAATAGCAAAAAAAGCTGAAGTAGTTTTCAGCCATATTCGTTATTTACAGCAATAATCTGACATTAATTAGACCAAACGGATTCATTAGCAGAATTAGTAGATTAATCACTCCACCATCTGTGTGACGTCATTAACTATATTGTTGAACAAACGTGGTTGGAATGACAGATGTGCCAGAAAGTTCATATTTTTTCAGGAAACAGTCTTGAGCTAGTTAGTTTCTTCAACAATGCATCGTACTATGGTGGTTAAGCAGTGAGTCACGTCGTTGCACTTGAAACGTACCCCTGATTTGGTGATTCTTGGTCAAAATAAAATGTAATCATGGACTAGAGATGCTATTTATTTTTTTATTAAAGTGAATTTAGGCATGCCAACATTATAATAAACTGTGTGAAAAATGCATTGAGACTATCCCAATTAAAACCCTTTATTTTAAGGTGATGTAGTTACATTGTACTTACTCAGATAAGTACAGATTAATTAATATGAATCTGTACTTACTTGATATTAACTACATGTTCCTACTATAGAGTTACGGTTAGGGTAGGATTTTGTTAGTTAGGGTAGGTTAGTTACCTGTATATTTATGCATAATTTACTGTCATTATTACTATAGTAAGTACATGTAGTAAAGTGTAATTATCCAATATCTACACTACCATCAATTTTTGGTAAATGGTAGACACAAATTGACTTTTAAATGTATATTTCAAATAAATTATGTTCTTTTTTACTTTTTTATTTATTACATTATACTCAAGAAATAAAGTATAATGGTCTTCAGCATTGATAATAATAAGAGATGTTTACTGAGCACCAAATCAGATTTCAGGTGCATCCCTATTATGTGGTCCAGAGCCCGAAAAGTCCTGCTATGATGAGCTTGATTCACACACTGAACACAAACCCGCAAGTGCAAGCTGTTCAAATATTCCCGAAGTGCTTTAAATGAACAAATTGAATTCCGTGAAAATCCATTAAGTTCCCTGAAAGCTGTTCACTGAACACGCTTCCATATTCTTCACATCCCTGGGCTAAAGTCAGATGAACTTGTTTCTGTGAGACAGACTTCCAGAGTGGGACAAACTTCAACCTTGTCAAACACGGCTCCTAAACACAGGGAGCTGATCAGCTACAGAGAAACACATCCTCCTGAGTATTCCCCACGGCCAATCACAGCTCACGAAACAGGTGCAGAATGCCAAACGACCCTCTCAGCAGGCTGTCCTCCGAGGCACTTCTTTCCCTATCCCTCGTTCTTTACGGTCATAGATCATTTGCATGTATTAACATACTGGCAGAAATAGCGCTGAGCAAAATGGCCATCTTTAGTTCTCCCATAATCCCTCCTTCATTTTCTACACCACTACTAAATGTATCCTTTCGCCCTACCTGCTCTTTCCATCCATTTCCTTCTTTTCTTTCCTCATTATGTTTTACAAGTGTTTTCCTTTTCTAATAAGTCTGTATAACCGCAGGGGGTTTGGCAATTTATCATTCAAAAGGGTGCTAACAAGTGCCCTCGATGCACCCTTTTAAGGTGCAAACACACTGACAGCGTTTATATCGTTAAAGGTCACCAATTCATGTCCTACTTAGTCGTTCCTACTGTACAAGTCTGTGAAATAACAGCATAAAACATAGTAGCTAGTAGAGGTCGACAGATTTATCGGTTTTGGAGATTAATCGACACCGATAACTGATTGCAGGAACAATCGGTTATTGGCAAAAATACACAGCAATATTTTTTTCCAGGTTGCGTCCATTGCTTTGAGTCGCTGAGAGGGGTTTACTGACATTATACAGTACGAGAGCGGCCTCTAAAGGCCAAATAAAAACTGTCACTAACGCCTCCTGGAGTTTGTTTTGACACGTGAGTTTGACACTTTTGACACTTCAGATGCGGATGTAAAACAGACAATGAAACATGTATACAGTACCCTAGGGCTGGGTAATAAATATCGATTTCTCGATATTAATCGATTCTCATTTTTACGAACCGATATCGATTCTTAAATCTCAAGAATCGATTAGTCATCCTGTTTCATTTGAATGAATGGAACATTGTAGCACGCATCCAAAACATCGCAATAATCTTTGTCCTTTGTCACTATTGATATGAAACAGTCAACATTTTCAAATTACGTCCATTTTCTTTAAAAATTCAAAAACATAAATACTGTTTTGGCGCTGTGGCGAGATCGCTCTCGCGCAGCTCAAGAGCAACAGCGCGGATCGCTTTGATCTCTCTTCCGCCTTAATAATACCAGTTACAGCGCGAAATAAACATGAATGAGCATCTGAAAGTGTGTTAAAAGATACGAGTACAACTTATCGAAATCCGTATCATGTCACATTGATTCGCTCAATCAGTGCTTCAACCGTGTGAAGACGTCATTTAAACAGCTTGTAATCAATGTCATGTATCGTCATATTTACCTCTGAAAAACAACATGTGACCATAAACTCGTTAGTCAGCCAGAAAAATTTACTCTAGAGAGGAGCATTTTGCTAAATATATGCACCATATTACATATGCATTATAATCTTAATGTTCTTCAATAGGTAATGCATATTTGAATAAATCTGGCAAGTTTTTATGACAGCCACCATTTAAATGTTTATATTTCATATAATCTTCTTATCATAAAAATAAATAAAAGTGTAATTTAAAGTCCCTGTAAAGGCGAATAAAAAAATTAAAAAATTCTAAACACATTATAAATGTTAGAAATGTATTGCTAAAACATAATACAAAGACTGAACTGTGAAGTAGTGTTTGTAATATAGCTACACAACAGTTCATTATTACCTTCATATTAGGCTAATGAAGCCTAGTAGGCTACAACTAGACTCCCATAGTTTACAGAATTAGTTAAGAGATTTGATTTCCTTGAGAAAATTTGCCATTTATTGTAACTGATATCCAAAATAATCAATATTGAATCGAATCGAATCGTAATCGAAATCGAATCGAATTGCAAGCTTGTGAATCGAAATCGAATCGAATTGTGAAATTTGTGTCAATACCCAGCCCTACCTACCATATGTGTTTTTATATAATTATAAAGTAATTAATTTGTTGACTAGATAATGCATTAGCGGAGAACGGCAGTATGTTTGCTGTCGAGGCTGAGAGGACTCTAACATCAGTAGTACCTCAAGTGGTTAAAACAATGTGGCAAAAACACACGCAAGTCCGACCCAAATGTTTATTGTCAAGTTTGTTGCCATATTTGCATTAGATTATATCCAGCTGGTCGTGTTTATGCATTCATTATGCAGCTAAGTTGAATATTTTAGTATGCACATTTACTTAAACATTTTTACATTTTAAAGTTGAATCGCTTAACAGAGAAATGTTTTATCAAAACATTAAATATATATATATTTTTTTTAAAAGGTATATTTTTTAGTAAAATCCACTATCGGTCGACCTCTAGTAGCCTAATTAAGGGTTAGCGGTCTATTGAGCGGTCTAATTTACAGATTTGCAAATTACAAACTAGTTCATACCTGTTATTTAAAATATTTATTTGAAACATCTCTAGTAAATACATCTTTTGCCTTAGAGCCAACAAAATTGTGGCCAGGTGATGTAAAATAAATGCATTTTTTACCCCTCTCTGACATCTTCGTCTGTTAAAATATTTCCCTCCCTTTTTTCCTTTGTAAAGTCTTTTGTTCCTCTTTGGCACATTCAAATTAGTGCAGGAACACAATGAACAGTAAATGACATATTCTTGTTCATTAAACAGAATATGAGAAAGGCATAATGGGATTGAACAGATTTCTTCATCAAATTGCTCATAATTCTTATTTAGCTATATATTAGGCAAATGCAGAGACAGTAACTTCTGGATATGTGGTTTCTCTCTGTGGATATGGCACGCATAATGTTGATTACAGCCATTAAAGTAAAGAATATTACAAGCTGAACATTTACTAAAATCACATCTTCAGAAGCTGGAACGGAGCCGGCGTCTCAGAGCGCACCCAAATCACACTCACATTTACGAGAGCCTCCGAGCGCACATGTGTGCAGTGAGTAATGTTTTCAATCTCACATTTTCCCCACATCCCAGTTTAATTACATGAAATATGTTCAATCATCATTCTCTGGAGAACCAGCGGTAGCTTGTGTTTACGACTGGACAGCGTGAACGGAACGGGGTGTTCGGTCCCCAGTACTCTTGATAGCACAAAGCCAACCTCAAAGCTCCCTGAATAGCTTTCCTGGAACATTAGATGCTCATGGAATGTTCCGTGGCATTCCGGATTCCCCTCAACATGTTAATGAATGTTCAACTGCCATTAGTGCTCTGAAGTGGTTTATATTCTATCCACCTGTACAATCAAATCTGACATTATAATGCATGCATTTATTTTCCATCTCCCATCATGCTAATTTTTGTTCCTTTGAGATCAAAGCAACACATCTCAAATGTTAAATGACGCATAAAAAAATCTAGTTGTATTAAAATATGCATTAAAGATAGGCAAGAATTAATTGAATTATTTAAAAGCTATGCTGGTCTAATCGATTTAGAAGTAATCAGCAGAATAAAAATACTGCAGTTGATCACTATGTTTTTAAATGTTTAATAAAATAGGGTGTTTTCTAGTTTATATGTTTACATTTAAAATTAGAGTAATTTTATACATATTTAATATTAAAATGAATAATTTATGTACAGATCTGACTTTATCGCCGAAAACAATCTAAACTAAATGTATAAAAAATATCTAAGAATTATTTAATCATTTAATAATCAGTAATATTTGCTGAGAAAAATTCTAAAATGTTCTAATATATAGCACAATATATTCTTACAAGACATACATATATATATATATATAAAATTAGGGCTGTAATTTTTGTACAGTATACACAAATGCACACACACACACAATTCATGGCCGGTACATGCGATATAATGCCGAAATATGTAGGGGAGTCGGAGAGAGAAACAAAAGGAAAGAATGATCAAGAGAAGAAGGAAATTAGGGAATGAGATAGAGAAGCTTTAATTAGCCTCTCATTCAAGCATGCACGTGGAGACATGAAGTCACTGCCTGCTGCGCTTTCATTGGTTTGTTCCTCGATGGGGAAGCCCGAGAGAATCCAACATTTCATTAACAGTTCATCTTTTAATGAGAGCTCAGAGGGACCAATCAACATGCAGTGTTTCAACACACAGTGTTCCCCATGGAAACATACATGCTCAGCTCACAGGCCTCAACAGATGTATACGCACACAGTTGCATACACTCTGCAATACAACAACAGGCCATCTCCGAGTCGGAATTTACCCAGAAGGCAAGTCAACTTAAAGTCGACAGACACCCAAAGCCACATCAGAACAAGAGGTATTATGTTGCACTATGCCAGTGGTTTTCAACCTGTGTCCTGCCATTTACTATTAATAAAAATAATACTTTTGTAAATATGTGACCCTGGACCACAAAAGCAGTCTTATGTGTCCATTTAAAAAAAAAAAAAAGAGATTTATACATCACCTCAAAGCTGAATAAATAAGCTTTCCATTGATGTATGGTTTGTTAGGATAGGACAATATTTGGCCGAGATACAACTTGAAATCTGGAATCTGAGGGTGCAAAAAAATCTAAAAATTGAGAAAATCACCTTTAAAAGGTTTCCATTTCTGTTGGCGATTGTGCTGCATCCACAAAATAAATGTTTTATATATTTAAGATAGGAAATTTACTAAATATCTTCATGGATCATGATCTTTACTTAATATCGTAATGATTTTTGGTATAAAAGAAAAATGGATAATTTTGACCTAGCCTATACAGTGTTTTGTTGGCTATTGCCACAAATATACCCGTGCGACTTAAGACTGTTTTGTGATCCAGGGTCACATATATGTAAAAAAAAAATATTGTAATATAATAATTCAATATATAATGTAAAAAATTATAAATAATTATAAATATAAATAAATATTAAACTGATACTTTGTATTCACTATTTAAGCTTGCTGATAAACCATCATTCACTCGCGAAATTGCAATGATTGACATAATGACAATGGACGGGACAAAAATCTGACAGATGTGCATCAAGGTTAGAGCACCCAATCCGATTCTGGAACCAGGCCCGGGCTTGGAAACCCATTACCTGCATTTTCTGTTCATTGCCAGTTTATTCAATAAAGACTATGTTAACAATCTCCGTTTCTAAGTCCTCATTAACCAACACGACAAATAGTCTGACCTGCAAAAAAATGTTGCGGTGGGAAACTTACAGGTTTCATATGCACTCAAATGCATCATATGCATCATATGCACAAATCATATCTAGAGGTCGACCGATAGTGGATTTTACCGATAACGATAGCTGAGTTGGGCTGTACTTGCCGATAACCGATTAATCAACCGATAGTTTTTAAAATTGATACTGGACAAAAACAATTATTCATGATACAGCACAGCCTCTGGAACCTTATTGCTTAAACATAACACTCCAAGTAAAACAGTGCTTAACTTTCTTATATAGGCCTATCTTTTTTTTTTAAAACTGTATGAACAATGAAAACATGCTAAATGAAATAAATATATAAATATGAATATGAATAAATATTGAAGTCAATAAAGACATTAATTCAAACTGAAACAAAAAGTAATACTCTAACAAATAAAAACCAGTTACATTCAAAATGTAACTGTTTAACTGTTACATCCATTTTGTACAGCGTACAAAACTCATCCAATACAAGAAGATGATTACAACAATATTATCAAACTCTGTAAAAATTAAATCAACTCTGATTTCATGTTAAATACAATCGAAAACGGAGACGCAAGACGGCAAGTTGAATTTGAATGAAATGAGAGCGCGCGTCCGTTGTGATACATGGATGTGCGCTGTTATAATGCGTTATTGATGACGGTAATTATAAGGGAGGAAATCTTGCTTTAAAAAGTTTGTCCACTGTTCAAACAAGTTCAAACACTGAAAAGTTTTCATCAGTTCTTTTTGAACACGCTTTTCTGATTTGTTTATATGTTTCTGTCGGCTGTATGAACATATCAGTTTACTATTTTACGTCTAGCTTTAAATATGCAACTTCGCTGCATAATGAATGCATAAAAGTGACCAACTGTATAACGTTATAATCTAATGCAAATAGATGGTAACAATTGTGACATTAAACATTCGGGTCGGACTTAGGTTTGTTTTTTGTCAGTGTTTAACCGCTTGAGGTAGGCTACTCCCAGGTAGCAAACAGACGTTGGGCCAACGTTGGGCCAACGTTTGTTGTTGTGTTGGGCCAACGTTGGGCCCTGACGTTGGCCCAACGTAATTTTGTCCGTTGGGCCAACGTTGGGCCAACCATGTTATTGGACGGCCAGCAGACCTTCTGCCAACCTAAAAACACCTTACCAACCTTCTGCCAACTTAAAAACCACTAAAACAACGTTGGGCCAACCATGTTATTGGACGGCCAGCAGACCTTTTAACAAATAAAAAAATATAGGCTATTTTAACCATCTGACAACTTCATAAATACTAAATCTGCAAACTTATAAATAAATAGGCTTTACCTACCTTACACTCAAATTTTAAGATTGTGACAAGGCCTATTCATTGTTGAATTGCATTAAGAGACACCAAACAGACAAACTGGATTGGTTATAAAAATGAAATTTATTGGTAACATTAGAATTAGAGATTGTGTGTGGCTCTGATGATGAAGACGGACCGGAGGAGAAGTAGCAGCATATACTCCTGTAAAACAACAACAAACATGCAAACAACTTTTTAGAACATTTAAGATATGTCATTCTATTTCAATTACACAACCCAAAACAGTAAAAAAAAGTTGGGGATGTTGTGTAAAACATAACACCAGCAAACAGAAAAACAGAATGTGATCATTTGCGAAAAGGACATAGTCAACATATCAAATTAAAATTAAAATACCATAATTTTCTTTTCTGGTGCATTATGGATTTTTACCATTAATTTACAGTGATTTAGTGTATGTTGTTGTTTTTTTAGTTTGAGACCTAAGCTAAATATTGTGTAACTGAAAGAAGAGTGTATAGTTTTATGGGGGAAAAGTAGTATTTATTTCCCGCCAGCAAGAAATTTTCATCATGTTGGGGTAGCAAATTTATTATACATCTTAATGCAGTGTATGCCTAGTAAAGATGAAATACACCTCTGTTTAGTGGTGGGGTTAGACAGAGGAAGAAAAAACAATCTTTGGAAGACACTTACATTCACTTCACAGCTGCTGGAATCTGCTTGAGGGGGGAGGCATCTGCTTTTCTGTGTAAAAAAAAAAAAAAAGAAGTAATTATCAAAATATAAATTACTTATATTTATTTATATATTAATATATATATATATATCATAATTAATAACATATTTGATCGGCCTTAAAAAGGGCTTGTGTACCTTTTTCTGTTGCTCTTTTTCTTCCTCCATTCCGGTCTCCACTATACTTCAGCCAGGTTTTTATTTTTTCCTCGGCTTTCCTTCCTAGGTTTTTTGGCTGCATCTGTCAGCATGAAATTAAAGAAAATTAAACAGAGAAAGGGTAAACAGACAGATCATATCTGAGGTGTATTTTGTAGAGTTCTGTATGATTATTGGATTAATTGGCAGACTTGCATTGTATTTCATTCAATGACACATTATGTGAGACTGTAAGGGGTTGTTTCCTCTTTTGCTATTTCAAAGTTATGTCTAAGTTCTGAATGTTTGAATGTTTTTTAAAACATCACCTATGACAACTTTTTGCTAGCAATATTATTATATTATTTCACAATATTATTGTTTTTAATGCTGTCTTGGTGAACATAAGAAACTTTTCAAAACATTAACATTTGTACCAACACAATTAGTGTATGTTTGAAGTTTTACTTACTAGTCATATGGTTCATAGCTTCTTAGAGATGATGATCAGGACAAAAACTCTGCTACGGTGCAGGGCATCAACATTGAAGGATCTAGGAACACAACAAACCATTTGTCACAGAGCCAACAATATTATTATACAATGCCAGGTTTATTAAAAGGAAAGAAATTACAGCAGAGGGGAAATGCAGAAAAGATAAAGAATAGAATATACAGAAAATAATTTCTTAATTAGGATAACAGAATTTGTTTTTAGGTTTGCTTAATAATTTAATATATTGCTCATACAGTGTCACTTACCTGTGGATGTCAAAACCTTCTTAAAATAAATAAGAAATTTGAGAAATAAAAAAAGAAAGAAAATGACAGATGCATGGTGATATAGGTGAAAAATATTGAGACAAAATGGATATGAAGTTATTTAATGAGCTTCCTCGGTTCAGCTGTGTTTCCTGCATCTCTGGCAGCAGCTTTCTGCAGAAATGTTGAAGCCTTGGAGCTTCCCCTCCGTTTTAGAGGGAGGGGATATTTTGTTGCTGCTGAAATCACACATTTTTTTTATCAATATTTGTTTAACTTACCATTGAGCAGCTAGTTTCAGCCAAATTTCTCGCTCCATGTTATTAAGTGACGTCACCGATTAACAATAGGCCTACATAACGTTTATGTTTAATAAATGATCTCACTTCCAAGTAAAACCTTTACAAAAACTCTCATCTACACATAAGAGGTGATTAAAAGCCCAAACTTTCATAAACAAAAGCTCAACCGAGTTAACGTTAGCTTACCTGAAACTTCTGAAAACTTCGTTAGCTTCTGAAAACGGTTGAGATCGATGCTAACGGACTTTTTCCGAAGACACATGTCTATAAAGTACGAAGCGTGTCAATTACAAGTAAGAGAAGTGTAAAGAACAGTTGTGTGTATTATTCGTGTGATTTCAGAGACTAATCTCACCTGAAAGCAGTGGAAACAACAGCGAGAGAGGGAGTTTTTCTGCTTGTTGTCAGTCACAGTGGTCCGGCTGGTCCCGCGCGCCGTTTCCATCGCAACTCTGCGCCGCTCCAGTGTTTGAAAGCGACTCGAAAGTTCACGCGCACGGCCATTGATTAAACCACGTCAAAAGCATGCAGCATTTGCAAATATAAACATCTAGAATTAGAACATTACTTAAATAAAAATCTCATAAATATTAAATTATGAATTTAAAAAAAAATTTGGAGATCTACTATGACCCATTCATATGTGCAATGGGCTATGCCCACACATAGCCTAATATAACAAATTGCAGTCACAATAATAATAAAAACTAAAAACTTTTGACCGCATAAGTTATTAGTCATTAGTTATTTTTGCTAAAGCCTAGCCTACTCCTAGTAAGTGTTAATTGCTTTTTACCCCTAGCTTAAAGATAGTCGTATAATTTAATTAAATGCATTTATGGTATGCTTAGAAACAACGTCACAAAAAAGGAGCCAGATACTCTTTTCCCCATGTTTACTGGGAAGAATGGTAAAACATGAAATGCAGCATGCATTTGAGGAAAGTGGTCGTTGCAGCTGACCATACCAACGTTGGCCCAGCGTTGTATTTCTGTCATATAGGTTGGGTCATTGCAGCTGACCATGCCAACGTTGGCCCAACGTTGTATTTCTGTCGTATAGGTTGGGCCAACGTAACCAACCAATATTGACGTTGGCCCAACGTCTGTTTGCTACCTGGGTACTACTGATAGCGTCATCTCAGCCTCGAAGGCAAACAAACATGCGTTTCTTTCTCTACTAATGCAGCATAGTCAACAAATTAATCACTTTATAATGATATGACAAAATGTACTGTATGAATACCTTTTCGCTGTCGGTGCTTTAAACGCGCATCTGATGTCAGCGCGCTCTCCACGCAGCGTGTGCTCTCAGTGCAGCGTCACGCGTCAAAATAAACAACACGAGTCATCAGTGATAGTTTTATTACACCTCTAGAGGCCGCTCCTGTAGACCATTTTGCAAGATGTAAACAACACTGGTCCAGAAACACTTCCTGTTTCAGTTTGTAACTGGTTTCTTTATTTCACATGTAAAGAAAACATCTTAAAGATGTTTGTTTAACTTTTTGATTCAATTTTATATGTTCTGTTGGTTGTGTTTTATCCCAACGTTTATGTAGTGTTAAAAAACTGAAACAGGAAGTGCTTCTGGACCAGTGTTGTTTACATTTAGCAAAATGGTCTGTACTGCATGATGCCAGCAGACCCTTCTCTGCTCTCTTACTGTGTAATGAATGACAGCGCGCACTTCTCAGCCGCTCCAGCAAGTCACTGCCACAGCAACCAGGAAAAACTATCGGTATGGATTTTTGCCGATAACGATAGTTCCACCAATCAGCTATCGGTGCCGATTAATCGGTCGACCTCTCATATCATATGCAAAAGATTCACTCATAAGTTAATATTGCTCTCTATGGTAAAATAAAGAAAAATTGCCCACATGAGATGAACAGCAGCTGTAGAAAGTCTTTTAGAAAATGTGACTTCAAGACTTTCTTTCATAAAAGACAACTGTTCCAACAAATAATGCTCACTTACTGACTGGTTCAATTAGCAAATTAGTTTGTTCAGACAGTTCAAGTAAATGAATGTTTCAAAAAATGTTTCCCTTATAAATTTGAGTGCCTACATGGATATTATGTCTTCTGTTTTGTGGTGCAACATTTAGTTAAATACTGCTGTTCATCAATATGTGCTCAACTATGTCTAATAAAATAGGGTGTTCATTTATTTATTTATTTTTTGTTTACATTTAAAATTCAAATAATTGTATACATACACTAGGCTATAATGGACAACAATATTGGGACATACCGCTTATTATTTAATACAGGCATTTTAATCAGACCCATTACCACATGTGTATAAAATGAAGCACCTAGCTATACAATCTGTATTTACAAACATTTGAGAGAGAGAGAGAAAAAAGTAAATACAAGTGTGGTACTGTGATAGGACATAACTGTTATGAACTGCTCTGAGACTTGGAGGTGAAGATCCAAATGCAGCATTTATTAGAGTAGTCAAACAGGCAGGGGTCAACAACAGCAAACAGGGCAACGGAGATAAGGCAGAGACAAACCAGATACAAGCAAGGGGTCGAGGCAGGCAGAGAGAATCAGAGTCCAGTGAAACAGTCCAGGGTCAGGGCAGGCAGAGAAGGGTCAGCAACGATAAACAATCCACAGGTCAAACACAGGAATCAAAACTCAGGAGGATAATGCTCAGAAATGCAGTGTAACACTTAAACAAGACTTCGCGGTGAGAGAATGAGTGAACATGGTAGAAATAGACAGACTAACAGGATGACACAGGTGAATGGAATCAGTGAATGAGGTACAGGTGAATGTGATCAGTGATGATGAGTCCAGGCAGTGAGTATGGGAAATGTAGTGTGTGAGGAAGTGATCATAGTCCTTTGTGGAGCACCCTCTGGTGGCTCTCGAGGGCACTCCAGCTGGTGATCGTTACATAGCCCCCCTCCAATGAGCGGCTTCCAGACGCTCCAAAACTGTCCAGGTGGGTGGTGGTATGGAGGCGGATCCGGGGGCGGGATGGAGGGCCAGGTCCGTGGAGCAGAAGAGGACCTGGAGACTGCGACAGGACGGAAGGCCAGGGCGGAGCAGACAGTCCGTCGGGCGGCCAGGGCGGAGCAGACAGTCTGTCGGGCGGCCAGGGCGGAGCAGACAGTCCGTCGGGCGGCCAGGGCGGAGCAGACAGTCCGTCGGGCGGCCAGGGCGGAGCAGACAGTCCGTCGGGCGGCCAGGGCGGAGCAGACCCTTCGGGCGGCCACGGCGGTGAAGACCCTTCGGGGGGCCACGGCGGTGAAGACCCCTCGGGCGGCCACGGCGGAGGAACAGGCACCGGCTCAGGAACAGACACCGGCTCAGGAACTGGAACAGGAACAGACTCTGGCTCTGGCTCTGGCTCAGGAACAGGAACAGACTTTGTGACGACGGCCATCTTGTCCGTAGACACTGGCTCGGAGGCGGCCATCTTGTCCCTAGACACTGGCTCGGAGGCGGCCATCTTGTCCATAGACACTGGCTCGGAGGCGGCCATCTTGTCCATAGACACTGGCTCGGAGGCGGCCATCTTGTCCGTAGACACTGGCTCGGAGGCGGTCATCTTGTCCATAGACACTGGCTCGGAGGCGGCCATCTTGTCCATAGACACTGGCTCGGAGGCGGCCATCTTGTCCATAGACACTGGCTCGGAGGCGGCCATCTTGTCCGTAGACACTGGCTCGGAGGCGGCCATCTTGTCCGTAGACACTGGCTCAGAAAGAGGAAGAGGATCAAGCTCAGGATTAGGCTTAGCAGAAGTGACGTGAAGCGTCTCTGATTCGGCAGAAGTGACGTGAAGCGTCTCTGGCTCGGCAGAAGTGACGTGAAGCGTCTCTGGCTCGGCAGAAGTGACGTGAAGCGTCTCTGGCTCGGCAGAAGTGACGTGAAGCGTCTCTGGCTCGGCAGAAGTGACGTGAAGCGTCTCTGGATCGGCAGAAGTGACGTGAAGCGTCTCTGGATCGGCAGAAGTGACGTGAAGCGTCTCTGGATCGGCAGAAGTGACGTGAAGCGTCTCTGGCTCGGCAGAAGTGACGTGAAGCGTCTCTGGCTCGGCAGAAGTGACGTGAAGCGTCTCTGGCTCGGCAGAGACGACGTGGGCAGTCTCTGGCTCGGCAGACGTGACGTGGGCAGTCTCTGGCTGTGCAGACGTGACGTGGGCAGTCTCTGGCTGTGCAGACGTGACGGGAAGCTCAGGCTCGGCAGGGCTGCAGGGAAGCTCAGGCTCGGCAGGGCTGCAGGGAAGCTCAGGCTCGGCAGGGCTGCAGGGAAGCTCAGGCTCGGCAGGGCTGCAGGGAAGCTCAGGCTCGGCAGGGCTGCAGGGAAGCTCAGGCTCGGCAGGGCTGCAGGGAAGCTCAGGCTCGGCAGGGCTGCAGGGAAGCTCAGGCTCGGCAGGGCTGCAGGGAAGCTCAGGCTCGGCAGGGCTGCAGGGAAGCTCAGGCTCGGCAGGGCTGCAGGGAAGCTCAGGCTCGGCAGGGCTGCAGGGAAGCTCTGGCTGGACGTGGCTGACGTGAAGCTCTGGCTGGACGTGGCTGACGTGAGGCTCTGGCTGGACGTGGCTGACGTGAAGCTCTGGCTGGACGTGGCTGACGTGAAGCTCTGGCTGGACGTGGCTGACGTGAAGCTCTGGCTGGACGTGGCTGACGTGAAGCTCTGGCTGGACGTGGCTGACGTGAAGCTCTGGCTGGACGTGGCTGACGTGAAGCTCTGGCTGGACGTGGCTGACGTGAAGCTCTGGCTGGACGTGGCTGACGTGAAGCTCTGGCTGGACGTGGCTGACGTGAAGCTCTGGCTGGACGTGGCTGACGTGAAGCTCTGGCTGGACGGTCTCTGGCTGGACGGTCTCTGGCTGGTCACGGTGAAGCAGCTCAGACTTGGCAGGTATGGCTTGAAGATCCTCAGCCTTGTCCACCAAACCTACAGTAAAAGCTGAGCCGCTCAGTTGTAGGGCCAAGTCAATATAAAACTCAAGAGTCCAGCTAGGGTCCTGTAATGGCATAAGGTAGCTGAGTGGCTCAGAAAGTCCTCCGCGAAAAAATATCATCAAGCATACCTCGTCCATGCAAGTCAGATGAGCATCCTTCAGAAAGTCCATCACATAATTCTCAATTGGTCGATCTCCTTGACGGAGACACATAATTCTCACTGCTGGATTCATTTTGGGATCGCTGCTGGATCTTGGTGGGGCGAAGTCTTCTGTTATGAACTGCTCTGAGACTTGGAGGTGAAGATCCAAATGCAGCATTTATTAGAGTAGTCAAACAGGCAGGGGTCAACAACAGCAAACAGGGCAACGGAGATAAGGCAGAGACAAACCAGATACAAGCAAGGGGTCGAGGCAGGCAGAGAGAATCAGAGTCCAGTGAAACAGTCCAGGGTCAGGGCAGGCAGAGAAGGGTCAGCAACGATAAACAATCCACAGGTCAAACACAGGAATCAAAACTCAGGAGGATAATGCTCAGAAATGCAGTGTAACACTTAAACAAGACTTCGCGGTGAGAGAATGAGTGAACATGGTAGAAATAGACAGACTAACAGGATGACACAGGTGAATGGAATCAGTGAATGAGGTACAGGTGAATGTGATCAGTGATGATGAGTCCAGGCAGTGAGTATGGGAAATGTAGTGTGTGAGGAAGTGATCATAGTCCTTTGTGGAGCACCCTCTGGTGGCTCTCGAGGGCACTCCAGCTGGTGATCGTTACAATAACCTTTGGAATAAGTCAGTTTCATGGTCAACTGTAAGTGGTATTATTCGAATGTGGAAGCCAAGCTCTGCTGATTCCATAGCTGAAGAGTTCCAAACCTCCACTAGCATTAAAGGGCCCCTATTATGATATTTTAAATTTTCCTAATGTTGTTTTGGAGTCTCCTACCACAGGTTTGCAAGCATCAAATGTCAAAAAACTGATTTTCAATGACTCTCAAATGACTCGCCAAATGAATCAATTGCTGCGTCCCAATTCGCATACTATCCGTCCTAAAAAGTATTCGAAAGTAGAATTAGTACGTCCCAAATCATAGTATGTTGAAATGAGTGTTCCAAAGATACCCGGATGGTCTACTATTTCCGGTCAGAATCCGAAGTGTAGATCGATGCGCACTCTAACGGCTGATATTGCCCACAATCCATCGCGCGTTGGACTACAAACACGAGTGAAAAGTGTTAAAAAACTACAGACATGGAGGACGCGCGTGTCAGGCGGTTATGTAGAGAGGTTTAGATAAAGGGGGTTGAGTGATTAATTACCAGTATCTAACCTGACGAAAATGTATTTATTCAATGTTGTCTACGTTATATTGCATCAGCATTGTGAACTTTTGTAAAGATACGTTTAACCATTAACTTTTAAATGCATACATTCAAATTGCAAACACATGAGGAGAGTCTCCGCATAAAGACCCACGACGGGCAGATGAAAGAGCTATTACACTTCTCTCAGAAACGGTAGGAAATTAAATTAGATTGAATGGAGGATTTTAACTGTGACGAGATGATTGATAGGGCAGTTTACGGTGACGGCGCACGCGACAGATCTGTCCGTTAAAGATGACGGAGTAGTATGTCCCAAAGCTTGCCTACTCTTTTGCTACACACTCAAATGTATGTACTTTTTCTTCACAAAAAGAGTACATACTTTTAGGGCGTAGTATAAGTAGGCGAATCGGGACGCAGCAAATCTCTCTAAATCCCTCCTTTCCACGAGCTACTCTGCTCTGATTGGCCAGACAGCTCAGTCTGTTGTGATTGGTTTACCGCGTACAGCACGCGTCAAAAACAAAAATTCGACAACTCTGGGTGTCCTGAGGCTTCCTACACCGTAAACTAAACACAGTTACGAACAATGGCGTCGATTTTACTAGGGCTGTAACGTCCCAGTCGATTAATTGGTCGATGAGTTCTGGTTCGACAAAAATTCTGATTGGTCGATTTTTTGCAGAGTTCATTTCATCAGTTTTGCCGCGTTCATTTCATCAGTTTTGCCTGCCTTCATTTCATCAGATGGAAAGCACTAATTGCTAATGGGGGTGTTTTCAGAGCACCCTTGTTTCACTGGTAACAGTCTGTCTTCAGAACACCCCCCTTGTTTTCACTTCTTTTGGATTAGCCCAACCCACCGGAGAAGAGAGACAAATTGGAGAAAGTAGGCTACTAGAAGGTTTGCTGAATATTATTTATTTAATTGTGAGCGTTTCATTTATAGTCAGTCCTCTTCTACCATGTCAACAAAGACATCGGCAGTGTGGCAGCATTAAAAAAAAAAAAGTTAATAGTGTAAATAATAGCCGCGAAACTGAGCTCCTGTGTTCAGCTGCACAGAGCGGCTGCACTGATAGTGTCTGTCAGTTATTTTAATGACAAAAACAATTGTCTAAATGATATTGCATATTCCTCAAAAGTTCTCGTGATGTTATCACTAGTTGACAACAGTACTATTTTCGGAAATCATAGGCTGCGCAGAGTACACGTGATGCAGCGCTGTCCGAGCCGATAGACTCGTGTGTCACTCATTTCAGTGCAAATTATTTAGATCAAAAACGATTTAATATACTGCAAATAGCCTACTTGTTTTATGTTTATTTATCATTCATTTTGGCGGACAACAAGGCTACCAAGTACTGCGCAGCTAATTAATTGAACGTTTTTTTTCCTAATGTCATTTTTAGTCGAAAATTTCAGGACTTCAGTCGACCAAGATTTTCTTTGGTTGATTACAGCCCTAGATTTTACCATATCAATCCGAGCGCGAGTCCGATGATGAAACACTAGAAGAACCATTAATTCAACCCGAACCTCCATCGCAAAAATGACTCGAGCAGGACGTTTCAGTGATTCACTACTCAGTTTGAGGTAACGTACATTATGAGATGTTGCTATTCCTCACCATCAGCATTAACAACTGCATGTCCATCAACCGATTATTTTACTTGTACTAATTTATTTACCGAGTATGTTTCTAATATATTGCGGTCAGGGTCCGAAATTAACTTTTTGGCTCACCTGCCACAGGGACTGGTAGATGAAAAAAATCCACCAGCTAAGCATATTTTTTACCAGCCAAAATAATAAACAGTCTTTTTTGTGTCACATATACATTCATTTATTTTATATATCAGTTTGGATTGAAATGTGCTGGGGACAGAGACGCATTCGGAAGTGCATATATATATATATATATATATATATATATATATATATTTACTTAAACATTTGTGTCATTATTTTTCTGGTCTAGGCTATTATTTTGCATTTTTACTTTTATTTACACACATATTACACAATTTACACACGTTAAAATAATATTTTTGTGGTGGTGCCTATGAAAATAGTTCTGTACAAATGAAATGTATAAATTGTATATTTAATAAAATATAGGCAATAATAATAATAAATTTTTTTTTTTATTAGTTTTACTCTGCCTATTTTTTTACTCCATTTACTCTGACTGATCCGATCAGTAACTGAAGGACTGCTATATTTACTTGACCTGTAGAGGGCGCTCTGTTGACCACATCACGTTATTTTTGGAGCGCTGAACAATCTGCCCTGCTGTTTGTGCATTTGTTTGTTTGCGTGTGTGAGCAAGAGTGACAGAAAGTTTGTCTTTTCTCTTGGTTTCTTTTTTTTTATGTAATTCGTCCCCCTTCTCGTCTGTGGGTTTTCGTTTCAAAGGTTGGCTCACTCATGGGCGTCAGTTTGGATTGAAATGTGCTGGGGACAATGATGCAATATAAGTAAATATACAGTTAGTAAAAAATATACTAATGTCATAGAACAGATGTACCTAATACTAATAAATAAAACATCTCCAGTTAACTAGCAGAGCATTAATTTAGTTCGCTATTAAATAAGAGATCTAGCGCTTAAATCTGTTGTTTTTGCTGATCACTCGTTGCTGAACTTGCCGCTGCTATCAATTTCATGGATACAGTTCTCTTGTGGCTCGCGCAGTCTTCACCCGGACGCGCTCTTTGATCTATCGCCGTTGCGGAGACTCTCCGCATTTTATTACATTACTATTTTGGTATGAACATTCCCTGCCAGTGTGGCGGATAGCAGAATTTGAGATTTACTCGCCAAATGGAAAATCTACCCGCATTTGGTGCTTGGCGGGTGTTCATTTCGGACCCTGATTGCGGTGAACACGTGGAAACTGTATCAATAACAGTGCATGTAGGCTATGCAATTAGCCAAGCTCTAGCGTGAATGACTGATGTAACAAACATTGGTAAAACAAATCTTGCTCCATGCTTAATCGTTCCTCAAAGTAGTGAGAACGACAGACAGTCTGCATTAATAGACAGAGTTTTATGTAATAGTGGCCCACAGCTGATTAGCTGACTCCGATATTTGAGAAGCAGTCGTCAGTAAAATAAAGGTAACAGGAAAAGTTTAGGATTATACTGCTGTAGTATCATGGTAAAGATTCATTTTAACCACAGATTCTTTACATGCTCGTCCTTGGGCAGTGGAAAAAAAATGTCTTTACCGTCACATTGTAGAGCACAGTGTCTCCTCAACATGATCCAGTTTCCACAGGACTCAGCTGCCGGTTTGATGTTTAAGTTTCCCTGGTGTGCCCGCAATAAGTGGGCGGGCTAATGTTTCGTCTTGACGTCACGACGAAATGGCTTATGACTCATTTTAAAAACAATTAATTTCATTGAGTCAACTCTTACATTTGAAAGACAATAACTTTAAATACGGTGCACTTTCAGATTTAAAACTTTGCAGGATGTTTTCATTCACTTAAGAGCTATACTACACACTATATGAAAGGTCATTTTCAAAAATCCATGATAGGGGCCCTTTAATACCAGCACAAAAACTGTGAAGAGGGAGCTTTATGGAATGGGTTTCCATGGCCGAGCAGCTACATGCAAGTCTCACATAACCAAGTACAAAGCCAAGCGTCGGATGGAGTGGCGTAAAGTACACCACCACTGGAGTAGCAGAAACATGGACAAGTCTGGGTTTGGCGAATGCCAGGAGAACGTTCCCTGCCTGACTGCACTGTGCCAACTGTAAAGTTTAATGGATGAGGGATAATGGTATGGGACTGTTTTTCAGGGGTTGGGCTAGACCCCTTAATTCCAGTGGAGAGAAAACATAATGCTTTAGCATACCGAGACATTTTGGACAATGCTATGCTTCCAGTTTTGTGGGAAAAATTTGGGGAAGGCCCTTTTGCATTCCAGCATAACTGTGCCCCAGTGCACAAAACAAGGTCCAAAAAAACATGGTTGGATAAGTTTGGTGGGGAAGAACTTGACAGGCCCGCAAAGAGCCCAGACCTTAACCCCATCCAACACCTTTGGGATGAACTGGAAAAGAGATCCAGGCCTTCTTGTCCAACATCAGTGCCTGACCTCACAAATGCTCTACCATATGAATGGGCAAAAATTCCCACAGAAACACACACATTTTGTGGAAAGACTTCACAGAAGAGTGGAAGCTGTTATAGCCACAAAGAGGAAATCACCTCAATATTATTGTATGTATTTAGAATGTGATGTCATTACAGTTCATGTTAGAGTAATGGTCAGGTGTGCCAGTTCTTTTGACCATATTGTAGGCTACTTAAAATTATATAGAATTAATCATTTGATATATGACTAAAAAAAAAAAACACAATGATCTAAATGATTTAAAACTAAAAAAAAAAACAAGTTAATCAATAAATTTGTTGTTTGCTACAAGGTTTTTCTAATTTATAGTTTCCATGTAACTAACTTCTAGTTTCCATGTAGCTTCCCCAACACTCCTCTGCAATAAAGGGAAAAAAGAAAAGTGGGATGTCTTCTGTTCAGGTTAATAATTTGATTCTCGGTTTGTTTTTAAACTAAGCTGATTTTTTAGCTCTGTCTGACACCAGCGGCAACCATAACAAAATCAATGCAAAAAAAAAAAACGTAAAAAAAAATATTCCAAGTCATTCAGGGGATAAACCGACTGTGAACACACCATCAACGAACTGGAGTTATGCATAACTAGCCTACAGGCTATATTTAAACTTTCACTCATCCATGACGACAACATACGCATGTAATACAGGTAATAAATCCTGCTGCGTCACACCTGCCCATCCACAGAGGCTATTTACTACAGTGCAGGCAGAGAGCATAATTGGCAACTCATGCCTATATGCACAGGAGCTTGAAGAAACAGCAGTTATAGAATAATTACAGGCATGAAGGAACCCTAATGCCTATGGAGCACTGAAATGCATGCTGGGAGCTGCTGCTCATGGGTTATAAGCAAAGACATCTAAGAGGGGTTATTTAACATATATTCAGACTTGGCTTTTCAAAGAAAACCATTAATAAAACACTACAAATGTAAAAGAAACATGAAATGGCACTCGCAACACAAAGTGACATACTTCAGGGTGAAAAGATATTAAATAATGGGAAATAATGTATGGTGCCAAACTGACTAAATATGCTCGATTGGATTAAGTGAATCATAATAGCCTATTTGTATTGGTTCTGAGATAATACTACTGAATATTCTAAACCAATTTATAGGCTGTGTTTTACACAAGAAAAACTTTCAATATTGGACCAGAGACAATCCTGTATAATTAATGCACATAAAGGTGAATGATTTGATTTCATATTGTTCGGTCAATAACAGCAGCATTAAATGACAAAAATCCTACATCTGGCCACCCAAACAGCATCTTTATAAGTATGAATTTAATCGCAGGGTGAGTATAAGCAGTCAGCACCACTGTAAACCACGTCAACAAAAAAGAATTATGATATCATCAGTATATTTGCTTTAGATTTATAAAGCTACCTCCCAAAGAGTACTGATGGTAATATTATGGCAATGAATGATTACCATATTTATACACATGGTACTATAATGAACCATTAATTAATTTTATTTTATTTGAATTTCCCGTCAGATGGTCTTAATAAAGTGGCATGAAGAAGTATTAGAAAAAGATCTGAAATCACAGAAGGGAGGAGGGAAACGTCGTATCCTGAAAGGCGCAGATCAATGTTTATATGTGAATAAAAGCCTGAATTAAATCTGTTCATCATATAAAGACTTGGATTAAACCGCTCGGTTCATGTGGATTTCTTTTACAATCTCTTGAACGTTATGAAGCATCAGAGTTTTGGGTGAATAGGCTTTCAATGGAGGAACAGAAATCTCTCAGATTCCATTAAAAATAACTTCATTTGTGTTACAAAGATGAATGAAAGTCGTACGGGTTTGGAACGACATGAGGGTGAGTAATTGATGACAGAATTTTCAGTTTTGGGTGAACTATCCCTTTAAAGGGGTCATATAATGCCATTTTCATAGAAGCTAATATAATTCTTTAGGGTCTAAATTAAAAGTTTGTAATATACTTTAATTAAAAATTCTCGTTAGTATTGTAAGAAAACACTTATTTTACCTGGTCAAATGCAGCTCTGTTTTCAGCACGCTGTTTCAGTGCATGTGCCTTTAAATGATAATGAGCTTCGATCACCCCGCCCCTCTGTTCCACAGTCTATGCTCTGTTCTGTGCGTACATGTTTGTAACACAACAACCATAACGCGTTGTTCATTATAAACGTGGGATTATGAATTATATTCAGAACGTCGTACATAGAAAACATGCCATAATGTACCCTGAGTGTAAACATTAGCCGCATTTATTGTGAAGCTAGCGATTTGCAAAGATTAATATAAATATAAAAAGGTTAATAAAACAATACACTCACTTCAGTTCTTCTCGAGGTGCAGGAACACGAATAGTTGGTATCGATTCCTTTTTTCAGGAGCAGCTTCTTAGCAAAACTAGCTTTATACCTCCTCGAAAGTAGTCTGGTGTGAAATGACTCACGCAAACATGAAAGCATTGACGTTGATCGTGGGGAATATTCCCTTCGAAAACAAACTCAGCCACTGCGTCTTCAGCGGTTCGGATTTAGGAACATTAAAATGACTGTTGTGTTCCTTATTGCACCCAAGAACAGAACACCACAATCGCTTAGACTCCATTCTGCTCAGTGACAGTGCTCCAGTGTACATTTCGGCACAACACCGGTCCGCGCGTGCATGATTGACAGCTCACTCACTCACGAGGGCGGGTCTGTGTTGAAACGCTGCTGTCAATCAACAATCGTGGGAGGGGCGTGCGAGCTTGTGACGTCATAGGCTCGAACGGCTCGATTTGAGGCAGGGGAAAACATATAAGGAGATTAAAACAAAACCACTGGATGGATTTTTATCATTATATGATGCTTGTGTACAGACACTGCCAACACACATTTCAGTACAATCAACTTGTAAAAGTGCATATACCATTATATGACCCCTTTAAATAACCGCAAGGCACTGAATGTTGTCAAAAACAGAAGATAGGCTAATTCAGCCTTGAACTTTCTCTTAAGTGGTGGGAGGAAAAACACTGATATTTTTTTATTCAGACAGTAATAAAAACACAGAGTACTGATAGTAATAAAAACAAAGAGTACTGATGGTAATATTATGGCACTGAATGATTACCATATTTATACACCTATACAGTATGTTTACATGGTACTGTAATGTACCATGAATCAATTTTATTTTTATTTGAATTTCCTATCAGATGGTCATAATAAAGTGGCATGAATAAGTATTAGAAAAAGTAGAAAAAAACTAAAAACTGAAATCACAGAAGGGAGGAGGGAAATGTCTTATCTTCGCCTGCACAAACGGCTCAACTGACAACACAAACAAGCTCACCAACTCCATGCCATGACCTCAGATATTATCTAAACCAGAAAGAGAGAAAGAGATGGTTGATGTCAATGTCAGATAGAAAAAATGAAAATCAGTCAACTGCCCGAATCTCTCACATATGCTGGCCATTTTCCTCAAGAATAACTGGAAAGGTCTGATGACTTCTCCAGAGGTGAGGAAAAGACACCCACTCAGATGGCAGATAAGACTGTGATGCCGGTACCTACCTGCACATTCAAATTAGCTTAAAAACCTACAATCTCAAGTCGAAGTGTTTTTGTTTGCTTCGTTTTACTACAATTGATGGCATGATTTACAGACTGATTTCAAAGCAATAAAAACTCTATTCTATTCCTCATTGCTAATATAGGTTGGTTATAATGGGATAATAATGGTTGGGATCATATATAATGGTTGGGATCATATATAATAATTATCATCTACAAATCAAATAAGATCTGTAAGGGATAATGTACATCCAGCCGGTTGTTATCTCAGAATAAACCCCTGACAGGGTTGTGGTCTTGCATCAGCCTGAAGGGGTTATTACACGTATATAATCACCCCTATATATACTAATTGGCTTCATCACTCTGTCTCCTCTCCACCAGTAAGCTGGTGTGTGGTGGGCGTACTGGCGCACTATGGCTGCCGTCGCATCATCCAGGTGGATGCTGCACATTGGTGGTGGTTGAGGAGATTCCCCCCATCTATGTAAAGCGCTTTGAGTGTCTAGAAAAGCGCTATATAAATGTAATGAATTAATGAATTAATGAATTAATTAAATTAATTAATTACTTGCCACATAGGTAAATAATTAGACACGAAATATTCATCCGAGTCAAAATATTTTATTGGCTCTTTAAACACATAGCTTCTGCGGAGAGAGCAGTTGCTAGCACGGCAAGTTCAAACTAGACGGACATTTAAGGGATACGGTACAGTCATACCACTTATTACACAACATTTCGCCACATAAATAAATTATGGGGATAAGAGATACTGAAATGAGATGAAAGCGTTTTAAAATCGTTCCTGTTTGTTATCTTATAATCCAACAGTGTAAAGTTACAAAACAATCGTCGCAAAATGGGAGCAGCTGCGTTTGTATGAAACAGGAGAGAGCAAGTCCACAATACTGGATGACAAAGTCAAATCAATAGTTTGTGTACAGTTATTTAATTGAGTTTTAATATTTTATTAGCTCACCAAAAGCAAAACTTCCACGAGGAAAAACAGCTCCTAGCAAGCGTATAGCGCTGCTGACTTCAGTAACCCAGATATAACACCGGCTCGTTTTCAGCGGTTGTTATAACAATATATTAATATACACTCACCGGCCACTTTATTAGGTACACCTGTCCAACTGCTCGTTAACACTTAATTTCTAAGCAGCCAATCACATGGCGGCAACTCAGTGCATTTAGGCATGTAGACATGGTCAAGACAATCTCCTGCAGTTCAAACCGAGCATCAGTATGGGGAAGAAAGGTGATTTGAGTGACTTTGAACGTGGCATGATTGTTGGTGCCAGAAGGGCTGGTCTGAGTATTTCAGAAACTGCTAATCTACTGGGATTTTCACGCACAACCATCTCTAGGGTTTACAGAGAATGGTCCGAAAAAGAAAAAACATCCAGTGAGCGGCAGTTCTGTGGGCGGAAATGCCTTGTTGATGCCAGAGGTCAGAGGAGAATGGCCAGACTGGTTCGAGCTGATAGAAGGGCAACAGTGACTCAAATAACCACCCGTTACAACCAAGGTGGGCAGAAGAGCATCTCTGAACGCACAGTACGTCGAACTTTGAGGCAGATGGGCTACAGCAGCAGAAGACCACACCGGGTGCCACTCCTTTCAGCTAAGAACAGGAAACTGAGGCTACAATTTGCACAAGCTCATCGAAATTGGACAATAGAAGATTGGAAAAACGTTGCCTGGTCTGATGAGTCTCGATTTCTGCTGCGACATTCGGATGGTAGGGTCAGAATTTGGCGTCTACAACATGAAAGCATGGATCCATCCTGCCTTGTATCAACGGTTCAGGCTGGTGGTGGTGGTGTCATGGTGTGGGGAATATTTTCTTGGCACTCTTTGGGCCCCTTGGTACCAATTGAGCATCGTTGCAACGCCACAGCCTACCTGAGTATTGTTGCTGACCATGTCCATCCCTTTATGACCACAATGTACCCAACTTCTGATGGCTACTTTCAGCAGGATAATGCGCCATGTCATAAAGCTGGAATCATCTCAGACTGGTTTCTTGAACATGACAATGAGTTCGCTGTACTCAAATGGCCTCCACAGTCACCAGATCTCAATCCAATAGAGCATCTTTGGGATGTGGTGGAACGGGAGATTCGCATCATGGATGTGCAGCCGACAAATCTGCGGCAACTGTGTGATGCCATCATGTCAATATGGACCAAACTCCCTGAGGAATGCTTCCAGCACCTTGTTGAATCTATGCCACGAAGAATTGAGGCAGTTCTGAAGGCAAAAGGGGGTCCAACCCGTTACTAGCATGGGGTACCTAATAAAGTGGCCGGTGAGTGTATAACTTGTATATCATTTCTAAAAAAATATATATGAAATTTCTAGTGGTGCACGATATATCAGCCGCCGATATAATATATATAATACGATATAATATCGGCCGATATGGTCATTTTTTTACACATCGGTATCGTTCCGATGTCAAAATAGGGCCGATGTGAACAGGCCGATAATTATTCCTTTGTATTTGACGTGTGTGTAGGCTTAGATGTGAGTGTGGGGGCGGGGATGTTTGTTTTTGCATGAGCGCATACATTACACTTCACATAACAGGGTTGCCAACTCTCACGCATCTGGCATGACAGTCACGCATTCAGCCTCAATCTCACGCTCTCACGCTCGACAAAGAAATCTCACGCTAAATGAGACATTCTTCTGTGCTGTATATTTTTTTTCCTCATGTGCGCTCATTTCCGAATTACTAAACAAGTTCAGGCTCTTAACTACTGATTGGACCACTGCTGTGTCTAATGCCTTTCTCTGATTGTCGATTCGCTGGAAACATTTGTCGTCGATCGTTACGTCCGTGACGTCCGTGACCGTAATTTACCCTTTTCACACGCGCTCACGGCACACATCTTTCTCAAGCAGAGAAAAATCGCGAGTCAAAGAGGACACTGACACCAACAGACAAGACAGAGAAAGTTATAGGCTACTTTTGATATGGAACAAATTCTCTGCTCTCATATTCCGTCAATATTTTTACGAGATTCAAACAATAAATACAGTTTTTGGTGCTTTTAAAAGTGACAGACCGCTGTAGCGCTTCAGCTCAAACGGCACGTGATACAGATACATTTTTTTTTTTTCATCATCGTCTCAACAACGGCTGCTCTTAAAGGGCCAGCAGACAAAGCTTTCTGTCAGTAAAGTTATTCAAAGAACAAAGGTAACAGACAAAATTACTCACTGCTCTTGACTAAAGAACTTGTGTAGCTTTAATAAGGATTAGTCTATATATAATTTATGAAGCGCAGACTGTTTGATAACTTTATTCAATTTCTGTATGTCCTACCTGTTAGACAGGAAGGGCACAGGTATGACATTTATTATGGGTTTATGTGAGGATTGTTTGAAGTTCACTTAAATTAAAAGGTAATTTTTAATTTAAGAAGCCTAATGTTTTGATTTTATTTTTAAATTGAGCATGTGACTGCACGTTTCTCCTGGTTTTCTATAGTTTTGCAGCGAATCATATTTGATTATCATAAAAATGTGTTTTCTATACAGAGATATCGACATCTGTAAATATCGGTATCGGCCATAACAGCAATATTAATATCGGTTATCGGTATCGGCCACAATTTTCACATCGGTGCATCACTAGAAATGTCTGATGTTTGCATACTTTTACACAGACCCCTTAGCATCCCTTGTTTTTACAGGTAAAGGTGTGTGTGCTGCATTCCGGTAAGTCTCCACACATCACCAGCTCTAATTTAATTAACCATTTTCTCTGTGGATCTCTGAGATCATTAGAAAATTATCTCATCAGAGAGCTCTAATGGTGTGAGTGGATGAGAAGAGAATAGTTTCATCTGAGACAAAAACCTGATGACTGAAGAGACGTGTGTTTTTGTTTGCTTCGTTTTACTACAATTGATGGGATGATTTCAAGACTGATTTCAAGACTGAAACCACCTGTGCGAGGAATGCCTGTGTAGAGATAACGACAGCTTGCATAATGCGCATGGAGAGTTGACTACAGTATGAAGAATATGAGGTTATTTCAACATTAGTCTGACATTCAAGATATGGCTAGCAATAAAAATCAGAGTTAATGTTGTCAGATAAACATAACCATAATCTTTACTTTTCATATCGACCCAAACATTTATTTGATTTGATTAACTTTGATTAGATTGTTCCTGCCAGATAAATAAAAAAACAATTGTGCATTTAGGAGGAGAAAAAAAGTTAAATCATTAGTGCTAATAAAAAAATTGTGTTTTTCCTCCCACAAGGAACGACATGGAACGACAACGAGGATGAGTAATTGATGACAGAATTTCCACCTTTGGGTGAACTGACCCTTGAAACAAGTGCATAGAGCAAATATTCTAGTATCTGTTGGCCTGAAGACACTCCAGTGCCAGAGATCTTGCTGCCATGAGACTGACTTTTTCAGTAAACTCAGTAAATCTGAGGTAAAACAGCCTTGACTGGAGCAGTGAGGGAATTCATTTAAACACACAACATCCCATTGTGGTTTGCTTTAACAATGGGCAAGAAACCAATCTGGGGATGTGCAAACACTCACGCAATGGTGTTAAATATTACTGTTTTATAGCAAGTCTTTCCTCACAGCTGAGATTCACTGTCAGCATACAGCACACTGACACACACAATTCAAAATGAATTAAAAAAATTGTTTGGGGCAAGATACTGTTCTGCAGAATTATGGAAGACGGATGCAGAAAGGGTGGCAGAAAAGTTCACAAAGCCTGTTTGGAAATCATAATGCTTGTAAGCGCAGCTGGTGACTTTGAAAGTGAAGTATGTCATTTCTAAGTGCCAGTTCCACTGATCAATCCATTAAGTGTCACTAGTTTGAGTCTTTAAATCCACACAACCTCTAACTTCACAGATCCACATCTCTACTGGAGCGTTTTGAGCTTTATGCCCCCTTGTAGCACATTTAATAGCTGAATAAAACATGAGCCATTACGTTTTAAAGTCTCCCATTATGATTTGTCTACTTTTAATAAGGAAAGAAGCTTTGCCAGAAAGAAAGGAAACAAACCCAACTTGCGCTTTAATTAGGCTAAAATTAAAGAAAAATCAATTCAGGAAATGGAAGAAACCAACAGCAATTCGGAGGACTGTATTCAGTATGGAGTTAACAAGCCTTTCCTCTCTGCTAATAAACATGTGGAGCTTATATGTTCTGGCCCATTACAAAGAATCGCATGGCCCATTGGGTTCTGAGGATGGGGCCCTTCGTGCAGCAGGACCGAATGAGCCGTATGAGCTGCATGACTCTAGAACACCGTCGAAAGCACCGTTTTCCAGACAAAAAACATAATTTGCTCTTGTCTGAGGATGCTTACATGTTTACACGCTTCTGCTATAAAAACTGTGGCTTCGTAAAAACGACGTAAAAAAAAAAAAAAAAAAAAATCTAAATGATACTGTGGTAACACTTCACATAATTATATGTCCTCTCTCATTCCCAAACAACAAAAAAGTAAAAAGAAGTTTAAAACTATTAAACATCATTGCTAAAAATTGGAATGAATGAATGAATGAATAGTATAAAACGGTATATAAAGTTAATGCACTTTCTATACTGTTTATTTGAGTTCAACACGATTTCATGTTGACTTCCATTAAGCTTAGATATTTGATCCTTTAAATTATATTTATTGGTAAGTATGAAAGTTTAATGTGCAAGTTCACGATGAAGAATCTTTCTTGCAAACCACCTGTCAATCAGGTGCTGTAAAGCATCCTCATACTATAAAAAAAAAAAATAATTGTTAGCGATTTCGCATCTAAACCTTTCATATGAGCCTCGGGCCTTAAGTAAAGTCTGTTATTCCTCACCCATTCCATGGTACACAGCCTTTATTTTAGACAGCAATTTTCTAGAAGCGCCTTTGAAATGAGCCGGTCTAAATTCACATCTCTTGTCTGCGGCTAAATAAGGCTGTTCTTCGCAGGGGCACACAGTAATTTCCCCTGAAGCTATCCAGAAGTCATCTGCCTCAGACAGGCCAGTGTTCGAAATCTCAGTGGTGAGAGCTGGCTGAATGGATCTCACATTTCCCTTGACTACACTTCTCACTTTCTCTCACCATATACCATCTCTTTCACCCTTTTCTCTCTCTGTGCATCCATGTCCAATACCCTGAAAAAGTGCAGTACATCAAGATTTGAGTGGGCGAAGGTGCCTTGCTGTAATATATCAGCCTTTTCGTTTCATTCTCTCTGGCTCATTGGTCACCAAACAGTGCATACATGCACCTTTAACTCGCTTCGTCAGCATGGGGACAGATAAACACAACGGCAATGTTCAGAAAGCCTTCGCTTTTAAATCAAACCACAGCGTAAAATGTGTTCTGGGTCATCAGGCGCCAACAGCACTGTGTTAAAGTAGTTCTGTGTATGATAGTAACACCACTCTGTTGTTCGTAAGGTGAAGAAAAGAAAACAGTGCAGTACAAAAAAAAAAAACGCATCTGCCTCAAATGCAATTCTAACTGACTCAAGTGTGTTTGTTTGCCCCTTCGTAGCCATAAAAAAAAAAAAAAGACAGCAAGTTCTGCTTACTCTCTCCTCCCACTCAAACTGCCCTCGGCTGGCCGTTTAAGACAGGTGTGCAGTAAACATGGCCGTTCGTGGTACCGAGGGCATCAAACTGACCCACAGGGTCAGGACAACGAAACTCTCACCCACATGGCTAAGACTAACATGCTAACACCAGCTCCTACGCTTCCTCCGAGGCGTCAACACAATAAAACTAGCACTTTGCTAGAAAAGTGTACCTGACTATTCAAGTTCAGAACACAAGGTTAACAAATCACAAATACGAATACTAATGCCACCACACTCTTCTCTCAGGATGATGTGCATGCAATAGATGCTGATGCTAATTCATTTAAAGTTTATGAACAATTTGAATATCAAAAGTATACCTTTCACTTACAAACAAATGAAACATAACTCAACAGCAGTTTCCACCATAACACGGACGGATGGACGGACTGAAAGATAGACAGAACCATCAATAGAATGATAGATAATATAGGTAGGCAAGTTATCATTGTACATTTCAAAAGCAAAGATGAAGGAATGATGTTATCAATTTCTGTAGTTGAGTGTCTGAAGATATTGGTGAAACATAAGTTTTAAATACACCGAATTCAGAGGGATAACCAATGCAGGTCTAAGGTCATCCTCTTTGTGACCGCTTTACCCCCCCAAGCGCGAGCTTTAACTGCGTGAGAGCGCAGAACTGCGTGCAGGTATTTTGACAGCTCACATTGCTGAAGCAGTGAAAGTTTATCAGCTGTGAGATCTCCCATAGACGCCTCTCCTCTTACGATAATTGACTCAGACAAGCCTGTGCCAGCTTGCGCTAAACGAGAGTAAAATCCATCATTTTTCTTTCATGCCGTCCCACTGCTGAAAATGTTACAATTGTAAAGGGAAAAAGGGGCCCCTGCAGATTAATTCCTAGCAAATTCATGACTAAACTCTTGGGGTCATAATCCCACTTCCAGAGTTTACAGCAAATATGCTAATCTACAAACCCTAATCAATTTGCTTCAAACTAAATCAAATATTCTATGAAATGTGTGCATTTTGACAAATTGGCAATAATTAATAACACAATCCCAGTCAAAGCAATACATCTAAATTGCACAGTATAATGTGCATTATATAGAGGCCCATATTTGTATTTAATGAAATTGTCATAAAACAATCATTTTAGTTTGAATGATTACACTCAACAACCTGCAGGTTATAAAATAAATAATAATAACGATTTCTGAAATGTACATCTACTGTAATTCACAGAATTATTTAATAATACCATGTATATATACACATGGTATTATTAAATAATTGTGTGAATTACAATGACAAAATTCAATTGAATACTTAAAAAAAAAATGCCACTTGGAACTTTCTTAGGGTCTAACTTTAGAAAATATAACCTCAAATATAAACTATACATTGATTAAATGGACAACGATAAAGCCATTCAATAATATGTTGAGCATCAAGATCAATTAAAGGTAGTCTGTCCATTTTGGAGAGGGAAACAAATAATTAGCAATTTTCATTGTAAGAACAAAAGAGGATCTTAAAAAAGAAAAAAGATAGTCACATGGGTTGACATGAGGGTGAGTAAATTAGGATAAGTTTATACATATTTTGTGTGGTCTACACTATAATAAGAGCCCGAGGAGAGCTGTAAAGATGCCAGCCAGGTCAATTTCAACGATCTACAAACTAGTCCTGTGACGGGTCACTCTGAGTTGCTGCGCCAGGGCAATGTTTAATATACGAGGAACAGGGTGACCTGCCGTGCAGAGGCTACAATGGATTTAGCCGATGCGAAAACAAGTTTCAAGTAAAAACAAATGTCACTGCACTTGTGTTTGCTCTCCCTCTCTATTATCCGTCTATCTATAGCCATCTATGTCTTACTCTCTCTGAGGGCCGACTGAATGTCTAGGACAGATAGCGAGGGCAGAGAGGTATACGTGTAAAAGAGCAGATAAATCTCATTTTTTTTCTGTTTCTCTCCTCTCTGAGGATTACCAAAATGTCTATGTCTGAGAGATACCCAGCAGTAAGGTCTCCCGTACCCTTTCCACAACACAATTAAGCCGTGCACGGTTATTCCTCAGTGCGAAGTTTGTGTCACTGAGGCCCTACAGAGACAGCCATTGAATAGACTAACTGGCCGCTTAACCTTTTCCACGGCCAGATTCTTGCCCCAGGATTGTTTCTTTTGGAGGGTTTTTTCATCCCTTTTCTCAAGTGATGGATGTTGATTCCTCATCAGACTCATTTGGGCTCACTGGCGTATATTACAGACAGAGAGGAAACATTTATTTACGCTGGCAAAGAGCCTCGGCGTGGGGCGAGCAAACGGCAACATGGCCGATATATGAGGCGTTTCCCATAGCCTGAATTCTGTGTTTATGTGCGCACACAAGAACGCAAGAATAAACATTGAAAAAACTCGTAATTACCCCCTTCCTGCCGTCAGTTGTGTCCTTTTACATCCTTGTTTGTCAGACTGAGCTGGCCACAAGCATTCACAAGCATAAAGATAGTTTACAGTCTTTGCATGTCAGGCTATACATTACGCTGCTTGTGGTCAATTGTGCCATACTGTATGCTTCACTTATACATTTCATAAATACCGCTTTGAATTATAGCCTAGTTCAAAACATAATATTTGCATCAAAAGCACCACTGCTAACCTAAAGAGCATAATTACCTACAAATTACTCTATTCAAAGGACACTGTGCCTTACAGCCAACTTTTCAAACATGTTAACGCCAATATGATTTATCTTATATAATGGTAACTGCATATTTTCACAAATAGAGGACCAATTAACTATCAATATTATAAAAGTTAATGCATTTCAAATCAATCAATCAATCTCTATTGACCCTTTATCACATCCCTGGACCCCAGATTGAAAAACCCTGCCATCATATTTTATAGCATAAGAACAAAACAAAAAAAATGAGCTAAAAACGAGCCAGTTAAGACCACAAAGGCCCCGTAAACGCAGCGCTCAATCCTGGGGTAAAGATAACAGCCCCAACAGCAGGTCTTACAGGCCAATAAACAGACACTGTTACAACCTCTCAATGTGGCTACAGCATGATAAACGTTGCTTGGCTCAGGTCAATGGCGTTGTGAATCTGCCATCCCTTTAGTCTCTGCGACCGACCGATCCCCTCCGCTCCTAAAGGGAGCGGGTTCAGCAATTACTAAAACAGCGCAGGCAATTGGCCATGAAATATGTGCACAGCTCCAGAAATCAATAGGGCCTTATCAATGGCATAAAAGCCTTGCCACTCAATTAAAGCAATTATGCTTCACCCTACAATCACTCTTGCCTTTGCCCAAGAAGTGACTTTAAGTTGCTTTCGCACTAATGGAAAAATAAATTGCCATGATGCCGGTACTCGCACGCAAACGGGAGTAACGTTTGAGAGGCGCAGTGTGAAGAGAGGCAGCCCAAGCCCATAATTTAGTGGAGAGATTGCTCTTTGCACTGACTCAATGTTCCTTTTAACGAGCCACTGTGTTTCCTTTGTGAAGCCAAGGCCTCATTTCCGAATCCTGGAGAGATGGGGAATCTCTGAACATCATCCCGGTTTGCCACGTCAGCCGTAATCTCACTGCGGACGTTTAAATGACTTACAAGGTAGAGCAGCATCTCTTTGTCTGCTACCGTCGCCCTATGAATAACGCCGCTACAAGATAAGAGCTGACAAAAGAGGAAGGGAAAGGGCAACAGCAAGTTCCATTCATGCCACAGCGGCACATCTTTGTTTGCGGCTTTGTTGTACTCTTCTCTCTTGCCATTAAAGCCAAGTAAAAAACAACATTGTCAAAGGGAAAAAAGAAAGCTGACACGTTCTCTTGAAACCAAATACAATTAGAGCAGATCAGCACTAAAGCTTCTTAACTCTAATTTTCTGATGACATTAACAGAACTTTGTACAATTGGAGTCACAAAGAAAATAATTCTAATTATTTTTTACTTCAAAATCTAAGCAAATATGCTCTTCTTATGAAATCAAAACAGTATGAGCAGGTATTGTTGTAAGTTTTATCCTTCTCTTTTCACAAAACCCCAATTAACCCCTGCTGGTAGATGTTGTAACTACACCATTTGGATCCAAATACTGTAGAATCATTCTGAAAAAAATTATTCAAAACATGGTTGGGCAAAATTCAGAACTGAATTGGCTCCCTATCAATTCAATCATTAATCTAACTGTCTGTCTACCTTCAAACATCAATGCATTTTAAACTTTAAACAATTTTTTCAAAACTTTTTAACAAGGCTTTGTCAAACAAACATTCAAAATGTATCTGGTCAAACTGATTTTCAATTCACAAATCAGTTACATGAAATTTATTTTCACTTTCATACATTCCTATTTAAATTGTAATTCTGCATCATGTTTGCTACCTAATTAAATCTGATTATATTCAAATGTAGCATTCTCAATTCAGTTCTCAACGGTGCACAATCCTGATTCAAATATTAGCATTGTCTTCTTATAAAATAAAACATGCTTTAAGCTACATTTAAATGACAAATTATCCATTATAGTATAGACCATTATTTTGGTTATTAAGATAATATAATAAATATTAATCATATGAGACCCCAAAAAGAACTAAAAGGGTTAAAAAGACTCAGGCAGTAAATATGAGCAGTCCACAGTAGCCTGTGTTTGGCTGAGAGAGAAACAGATCTCTGATAATGGGAGAGCTGATGAATGTGCGGGGATGTTTGGAGGTGATAACTCTCTGGCTTAGTGTGACGCGGTCTTGGCAGCGATTGGTTCACCGCAGAGCAGGAAAGCTGTTCGGAGATGGTCCATATCTGTTGGCCTTGATGACACCAAGGGGAATTCTGGGGCAAAACCGATTGGGTCCGCAACAAAAGCAACCGGCTTCGATGTTAGACGCTCTCATTTGCTGTGGAACAGATTAGGCTAAATCTGATTAAACAGTCAAAGCGAAAGGCATTTTTTACTGGGCAGAAAACAGTAGAGGGACTGGCACGCCAGCATACTTTAATCCTTTAAATCAGACAGAGCATGCCAGTGCAGAAATTTCAATTACCAGCATGCTAAACTGAATGCCACAGACAGCAATTAGCAAGCAGAATACATGAATTTAAATATTCAGCTTTGCAATTTAGATATGCATGAATTTTCACCATCAGGAAGCTCCACATGATTTAACAAAGTTCAGAATCTACCTATAAACAGATTCTCTGAACAAAATTGTCCAGAAAGGACGTGGCTTCCTTCCTTCATCCATTTTGCCAAAGAAGTTTAACGGTAATGTGACACCCTACCGGACCATCTTGTCTACTAAATACACCTACCTTCATCTCTGCGGACATTTTCAACCAAATATGCTTCCTGCCAACAACAACAAACATTAGAATATGCATGAGCTGTTTCTTGACTGGGGGGAAACTTGATGAAACCCCAAACTTTGTAAGATCTGGCTGAAATGTTGATAAAATCTTGTCACCCTTCCAGAACTGAACAGATGCCAACACTAAACTTCCTGCCAATATGATTTTCTTCAGTTTCAGGTACGTTTCTCCGATCAGACCCTTCTCTTCCGATGCTGGCACGAAATCCCGCTCACAACCATTTGGTGGACTTCATCCAAAACGTTAACCTTCTCAAATGTGCCTGGGGAAATGAATGGATAACATGGAAGTTTAAAAAAAAAAGGAGATAAAAAATCCCACAGATTCTCATGAATACTCATGCAGAGGTAATTAGCCTCAGTGGAGCCAGTCATATCCTTATTTTTCCTTACTGGCATTTGCAAAGGCCATCCTGACATGTCATGGAGGACCTCTGGGGACTGGGTAAGCCAACACCTGGCCTTGCTAATCTGAAGATGAGCCAAAGCCCTCAGAGTACAGTTAACAATCCCACCAGCCATCTCACTGGCCTCTCAATCTTACATCTGGGCCACATCTGCAAGTCCGCTAATGATCATTAGGGATTCAAAACAAGGCCCACTTTGACTCAAGTGCCAACAGAAACCTGCCCGCCACTGTTATTGCACATCTTCGATCTTCTCTTTCTCTAGCTGATGCTGAAACCTTAATTCATACATTAATCACATCACGTCTGGATTATTGCAATGCTCTATATCTTGGTCTGCCCCAAAAAACGTATTGCAAGATTACAGTAGAGTATGTTCAAAACTCAGCAGCAAGAGTTCTCACCTCCACCAGGCGTTCTGCTCACATTAGGGCTACACTTCTGCAGCATGATCTTCACTGGCTACCCGTGGCATCATTCACTTTAAGATATTACTTCTAACATTTACAGGGGTCATGACATGAGAAACCAAATTTGCCTTGATCTTTTGGTATTTAAGAGGTCTTTGTACCATTAAAACTTCCTGCAAGTTTCATAGCTTAAGACGTCCTCCCCATTATAAACAAACAATTTATTTAATCAAGCTCTAAATACAGCTCGTTGTGGATCCATGGTATGAAGTGACGTCACGGTACGAAGTGACGTACCAGTCGTTTGCATATGACCGTCTCAAGAGCAGGACAACTACGCCTCATTTCGCATCATCGCATCGTTGTTGTCGCATCATCGCATCGCATCGCGGCTCGCGCCCACAGGTGTTTAGTCGACGTGCAGCGAGTGGGTCTGTTTAAGAAGATTGTGATGCCACGCAGATGTGCTGTTCCTGGCTGTGGACAAACAACATGTTTGAATACGCTGACGTCAGGGAAAATTTGATGCAGTTAATTTTTTGTGGACGTCCCAGTCACGGCAGACGGCAGTGTTAATTTAATCGTGTGTTCTCAACATTTCAAGGATGACTATTTTGAGAACAAATTGCAGTATGATGCTGGCTTTGCCAGAAAACCTTTGCTTAAAGATCAGGCCGTGCCCACTATTCTGGGCCCAACAAAGATGCCGCAAACTGTAAGTAATGTATTTCATCTTAAAACTACTTTTTATGCATAAGCACTGATGTTAGCCAATCATAACAGTAGGCGTTAACACTGAACTCTTAAAGGGGAAACACCCCCAAAACAGACTGTTTGAATCAGAGGATGAGAAACAGGGAGGGAAAAGGTCATAAATCCCTACATTTTAAAAGGTTTTTGTCCAAAAAACTATAGTAACACTATAATTGCACCTAAGGGAACATAATAAAACTAAAAACAAAAACCATGTCATGACCCCTTTAAGGCATTAAATGGTCTTGCACCTCCATATCTGTCTGATCTACTTTACTCCAACCGTCCTGCCCGGTCCCTTAGTCGTCCACTGTATGTGGAAGGTCATTTAGTGTTAATATTCCTAAATTATGGAATTCACTACCCCTTACACTTCGTAACATCTCTGTGGCTACCTTCAAGACTCAGCTAAAAACATATCTATTTAACATGTATTTTGGATAATGTGGCTATATGTGTTCTTATGTTTGCAATGTATTTGAAATGTGTGTGTGGGTGTGTAAATGTATTGTAATGTACAGTGTAAAGCAACCTTGAGCTACGGAAAGGCGTATTTAAAATAAAATTTATATTTAAATAAAACTTCTTCTTCACTGTTAATGTTCTGTCAAATTAGAACAAAGCATAAAACCAACACTACAGTACATTGCATTCCATTACAGTACACTGGCTTCACTGTTCTTGTGGCAGTTATTTTAGCAGCTAGCTAAGGTTACAAATCAAGTACTAATACGAAGCATCAATAATACGGTAAAAAAACACGAGTATGTGTTGCAGATGCGTGTATGCTCAGTAGGCTTTACAACCAGCAAATACAGAAGCAGTGATATTACAATTATGGCTAATAAACAATAGATCGCAAACCAACTAAAATAATTAAATTTATTTTAATATTAAATAAATAAAATAAATAAAATAAATAAACAAATGAATTTGATCAACAACAAAAAAAGAAAGCCAAAAAGTGATGAGGCCAACATAATCAAAAATAAATAAAAGGTAGCCTAATTGTATTAAATAAATCAATTTAAATGCTACAAGATTGTTAAAAATTTTGAGACTTGCTAAAGATTACATCTACCAATATATTAAATTATTAGTGTTTTTAAAGATTAACGTTAGATAATGAACAATACCCTGGTTTTCCCCATGCTGCCTTGCGCGCAGTGCAATTTTATTCACGCTGCTAGGCAGCCTGGATTCCATGGACCAGATTTGCGCCTCAGCTAGGGGACCAATCACAGAACAGGGAGGCAGCAGCAAGACGATGACGACGTCTATGCAACACACCGAAGCAGTTTGTTTATCTATGGATCCAACATGGCAGCAGACGCGAAGTTACCTTTCGATGCAGCCTTATATATTGTTCTAAGTAGTTTAGAACGCAATTTCAATTTTAGTTTCCTCGTCTAATTTCTGTCGCTCTACATACGTCATCTAGTATAATTGAAACGATTGGCTATGAGCTAGGTACAGGCGCATTTGATAGACATTCATAACACCCAATTAACGGCTCTGGGTATTCGTCAACCATGCCTCAAATACGAGAAAAGGAACATGTGGTTCCCAGACCCACGTCTCAATGAGACTAGGTCTGACGTTAGCCAGGCTAAATTAGCAATGTAATCTATATGTAAAAAGAGGAAACAAGCATACGTAATTAATATATACAATATCAGTTGATAAAAAAAAATCTTTAATAATTATTGTGCATAATTAAGGCACCAAACTAGCACTAACAAGCCTAGGCTGTGTTTCCCAAACACACCATAAGTCTAAGCTTGATCGTAGTAGAATTGCCACGAATGGTCTCTAAGAACAATTTAGGCTTACGATGCTTACGATGGAAACAGCCCTGAACACAATACTAATGCTACTGCGGTGCTTCAAATCACTCAAGCACTATGATTAGATGTACTTTTATTACAGACCTCTATTTGATCTCACCGCTGACCTGTCCAGCCCATCGCTCCAGCACTCTCACATTTCAGCTATATCCAGCCATGTCTGGGAATACAAACCCCACACTGCATCAGAAATGGGAGAGAATGAATAAACCAACTGTTCCTTCCAGGACGCACGGCTATCGGAACAATGACAGGCAGACCCAGAGCTGCCCATTTACAATAAAACTCTCCTATCAGGTCCTTTCGCACTTCTTGGCCACGAGGGAGCTGTCACAGCCCTCCAAAAAGGCCCGGACAGCAGTCATTCAGAATGCAACTTGAGTAACTAACAGACAAAAAGAAAAGGAACCGATAAAGGGGAGAGAGCCGCTGGGAGAGAGGTGTGAGAGACGGGATTGAATGTTTGAGACAGATAGACAGCTCCTGTCATGTGGTTAGGGGGTCAATCAAATGAAGTCAAATGAAGTCTGACTTGGATTTAAAGTCTCAGAGGACTGTGGCGCAGACAAGTGCCTTTATCTCAAAGAAGAAAAACTAAATGTAGTCTAGAAATGTTCAATATATCAACATTTTATCATACATTTTGTATATGTGTCATCCAAGAGGATAACGTTATTGATCCTTTAAAGTTTTGGAGACTTCAGTTAAACAACTTAAACCTCAATTTAAGTATCAGACATGTTCTGGAGATGTGGTCTGGTAAGCATGTAGATTTTTTCCAACTGAATATCCCGTTTCAGTCATAAATGCATCATAAAACAGAAGTAAAACAGGTTGCAAACACCATTTGATATTCACTCTCATTGTTAGAACACTCTTTAAAGAGATCTGTTAAGAGATCTCTTTAAAGTTTAAAGTATGGTTTAAAGTTTGTTTGTTTTTTCCTCTAAGTTGTGATCATACAGAAAATCATACAGCTGGAACTACATTATTCACTTCCATTTAATAGGACTTTGTGTCCAGCAAACGTTCACATTCAAATCATCCCTGAAGATTCTATAAGGCTAACTATGATTCATCCAACAAATATGTGCGAATGGCTCTGTAGCTCATTCCCCGCCCTCACATTGGGAATCCGACGCTCGCAGCACATCGCATTCATCGATTCTCACTCTCCTTCATGCAATATCTGCAGAACATTTGCGCCACACCCTCCTCCCAACATCTCTGACAGACACCAGCAATCTGTCCTCGGGTTTAATGCACTCCCTAAATGCAGAGGATAGATCAATAAACAATTATTTCTCCCTCTCTCCCTCTCCGTTTCTCTCTCAGGAAATGCTAACCCTCCCTTTATCATCATGTCAATAAATACCTGATCTGTTTGTTTTCATTAATGCAGGTGTTTAAAATATATTGGATGTGGCAGCCAAATACAAATCCGGAATGGGCTGTGCGACGTGCCAAATGTAATTACGTGTCCGGATGTATCCGAATTCTGCAAAAGGTTAAAATAGTACAAAATAAGCACTGTCTGACAGTTTATCACACTAGCATTGTTGATTGATATTGGATAATACAAGTCAGAGCGTATAAGTTCTTTCCAAAAAGGGTTGTTTAATCTTGCAGACTTGTTACTTTTTTAAATTACTTTTTTCTTTTTATGTTAACATAATTTCACAAGATTCTAACTGACAAAACCTGAAATGGAAAATATAAAATGAGATCCTGGTAATATCTTCTCAGATGGCAATGAGACTAAATGGAGAGAAAAAAAGCTTAAATCACTTTCTTGTTAGATGTTTCTTCAGAGAAATATAAGAGTATTAGAGAGTAATCTTGTATGCATCTCCTCTAGATATTCAGAAGAGGAACAGGACCAGAAATGTGTTGTAAGAGTAAAAGAAAGGTAAGAAAAAAAATGCATATTGATTTCATGTTGAGAATTCTCTTGATTTTTTTCTCCTGAGAAAAAGATGGTACTTATTTCACATGTCTCAGAGTTTCAGAAGAGACCCCAACAGTGTCTCAAACTCTTCTCAGATGTGCCATGATCTGAAAAAGTTACAGAACTCAAATATTTCTCTTAGAATTCTACCAAAGACCAAATCTAAGCTGATTAATGTAATTCTTATAGCACTATACTCTAACCGGTGAACATGATTCTGGAACAACCTTCAAATCAACCAATCAGATTTGAGGGACAAGTTTAGGTGCTTCTACGGTGTTATCAACCTATAATTTACCTCTGATTTTAGGGATAAGTTATGGGTAGGGTTAGGTTTAGGACTAAATTTTCAGACAGGAATGTTGTTCCAGGATCATGTTTTATACTTGGCAAAATCACATGACCATACTCTAACCATACAACAACAAATTTCACATGTTTATTTTATGTTTTCCCAATCATTTTAGGCATCTGAGACACAACTGGTACAACCAAAATATTAACTAGCAACTCAATGAACTATGAAAGAGCAACCTCAGAGCAATAAAATGCTCCTCAGAGCTTAAACATGATGTTCTGTCTTCCTCTCAGTAAAGCCACAGAAATGGTGGCTCAGCTTAATTTGTGTGGAGTGGAGCAGAATATGAACATAATTGTTTTGATGGCCCCACTTTTTATATTCAAAAACCCTCCTCTCAAAAAGACGAAAACCCAAGTCCCTGCAGGGATGTCGACATGAATCACAAATATAATCATGTTAGCATGCATCTTCACTTTAAGGTTGTACAATAAGATTATCCTCTAAATGCTTCAGATTGAATATGAATTCTGTATTAAATGGAAATTAATGCTATAGGCATTTAAGTTTATCCATTTAAAAATATTATTAAACTTGAGGAACAGTGACCGATTCAGCCTTTTAATTAAATTAGATGATGAGGATTATTATTACAATTATTATTAATAAAAATTATTACTATTATTATTGGAACACACATGCTGATAAAAATTATAGTTGGAAATATGCACTAAAAGTCAGTTTGAATAAAAGAGTCTGCCAAATGCACGAATATACTGTATATGAAAGTTATGATGAGAGATAATATTAATTAGCTACTTCTTTGAAATTCTCAATCTCATAGATCGTTTTAGCCATCTTTATATAAGGGCTTTGGATTAGAGACAAAGCGACAGAGAAAATTACAGCAACAGAGAGAGAGTGTGACAGAGACAGAGAGAGAAAAACAGACACTCATCTGTGATGGGTCTGTCGTGGGTAAAATGGGTCTGAAATTCTCTGTCTGCCTCTCCATTTTACCAGAGTTCACCTTCGGCCCCAATCCATGCCGTGTGAACAGAACATAGGAGCGTGTGACGCAGGCCTGCATGTAAGCTAACCTTCACACACCTTCCATTGCTGCAAGCTAGACCCAGTCATGAAGAAGTGGGAAAAAAATGTAAGAGAAGAGGCAGAGGAGAGTGGAATGAATGAAAAGGTGTGTGTGGTATATTTACAGCTTATTTACAAGATATCTCACTTTGATCTGACTGAGTGCTATTTCAACATCAGCCATTAGCTAGAACTGACCTTGTGGAAGTGATTTAGTGAGCAGAGATCGTTCAGGGTCAGATCCAGCAAGAGCAGGGCAAGGCTAACAAAATGATCAAATAACAGATCAGATCATGGATTACAGATAACAAGGCTGTCCAGAATCCAACAGTCTTTAGCACTGTAGTGGCTATATGTTTTGTTTTTTAAGTCTAATTTAAATAAATGTATGTAAATATGCTACCATAAAAATCAAAAGACTTTGAATAAACAAAATAAAAGAACAAATATATATTAAATAGTTAAATATAGCATTTAGCTATACAGCATTTAAATAAATAAATATAAATAATGGTATGTTCTTGGTATGTTTGGAATAAAGAAAAAAATCTATATTTTAGGGAACAAAATTAGAAAACAAATTATACGTAAGTAAATAAAAAAATGAAGTATGACACTTGGTATGTGGTTTAATGTTTTAACAAATAAAAAACATAAAACAAGCGAGTACATAAATATATAATATTTACAAAGTTAAATGTAGTAGTTAACAATAGAACATTGTAGATACATAAATAACATCACTCTTGGTATGTTTGAAAAACTATTATATATATATTAACAACCTATGACCCTTGGTAGTATATTTTGCTGAATTAAAGAAAATCAAATCAAACATTTTCCCATTAATAAGTGGCATGGGTTCCCCAGCTCTGGAAAGCTGTCCACCACCATGGTATTATCATGGTGCCATTTTGTAATGGAGGTCTCTCTAAAACTGTCAATTCAATAGAGCACCACCAGAAACAAAATGCCAAGAAATTCAAAACTAATGTATGCAAAAGAATTCTATTTCATATATGTTTGCTGAGTACTGTGAAAAATGATAAGCCAAAGGGAAAATGACCTATATGGGAAGAAATAGAGAGAGAGGTGGAGAGATAACCTCAGGGTCTTTATATATGTTAGGCCTTAACTGAGCTTTTGACAAACCTGCTGTCAAAAACCTAACGGCTGGGTAAGTCAACGGATTGACTTGGGAGTGTATAACCTGGGTCCCTTTTTCACTTGAGGAGAACATAAACAGAAAACAGCTTTCAGCTTTTGTCAACAGCACATTTCGAGTTGTAATCCCTTCAGCTATTGTGCCCAATGGAGGCATTGGGTGTTTAGCTGAACCAGTTTTGCACCAAGTCCACTCCATTACCCACAACTACAAAGCTAAACTAAACCCCAGAAGAGAGCATGCAACAACAACAACAAGGTCCACTAAAGCTTCTCCAATAAAACCTTAAAACACAGATAAAAAAGCCCCAAAAACAGCTGAAAAAGCATCCCAGCAGATGAAGACGTGTTAGTGCACTCCATCTCTATGTCTTTAGGCTCAAACTGTCTAAAGCATTACATAATAGAAAAAGTTGTGTGGTGCTTAAACTGCAAAGCAAGCATTCACAAGTTTTCATCCACATTTTTCTCGAAATTGTTCCTGTTAAAACACCTGGCGCGATGCATCTTGAATCGGCAAGTTATACGTGAACTCAAATGATGACATTTGAGAGCAGTGGTGGAAGTGAAGATTTGAGGTAAAACAATGTTCGAGGCGAGCTCTTTAAAACAGGACGGATTCTGTTCATCAGCTGGAAAAAATTAATTGTGAAAGTGAATGCAACAATATACAGTTGTGTGAGTGTTTATAGAGTGTGGACTCTGCTATTCATTTACATTTAGAACGATTTTTAAAACTATATCTTTATCGTTATCGGTTCGTCATTGGTGTGAACATATTTGATTGCTGTAATACTACTTTTTTAAATACTTTTTTGTTCTTTTTGGAGCTTGAAAGGCTAATCCAAAAAAATCATTTTGAACCACTGATAAAGCATCAGAATTAAGCAGCGCTGAACTTTATACGAATGCGCAACAACCACAGTAAGTGTCCAGTGATCTGCTGCCTGATACAGGTGAACTGTCCAGTTGGACTGTAAGCGCCAGTGTCTCGGTTTCTTTCTGATTTGCCGTACCACAGAACTTCTTTGTTCTCCTAACACCAAATACTTGAGCCATCTGGTATTCCACAGCAGTCTGGAGATTTTTGTTCATGACGGGAGATGTTATGACGGTCTAATTGTTACTGTGAGGCTCTTGAATCCTAGTGGGAAAAAGAGAATGAGGGAAGCTGTTTTCACAGTTTTTCTCTGTGTGACAATGGTGCGATTTGTAAGCTTGTTGTGACTAGAAGCCGTTCCCCTCAACCAGGCTCTTGACCTCCGGCTGATTACATTGCCCTTTCGGTTTGTTATGTTTTCCACTTATGGACTCATGCAAGACCAAACGTTTGGCTTTCCAGTCAGCCATTTGACAAACCAGCACTCTACGGTTCAGAAACCCATCACAATATTTAAAACACACTGCTATGTTGTTTGACTGGATATATTGTTAATTTCAGTAAAAAACGTTTGACATGTTGCACTTACATTTATCGGATGATGAAGATGTATTGCTAGATCTGATGCCGATAAATGAACTTTACAATAACGTTCAAATAAACAGACTGAAAGACTCAAGGCAAGAAAAAATAGTTCCATGATTTCAATCCGAAAGCCCCATCAATGGAAAATCCTAAAGAAATTGGAAAAAGTAAAAGCAGAAATATGAATTTTCAACCAATAAGAATAAAGCACAAAAAAAGTAATTATTTAAAATAAAAAATAATACATACAAATAAAACTCATGTCTGATCCTTTGGTAAAAAAAAAAAATATATATATTAATAATAATAAAAAATAATAAAAAAAATCATTAAAAAAAATAAAAAAAATAATAAAAAAAAATAAAAAAACTTTCTTTTTTTTTGTTTTTATTTATTATTATTATTATTAATATATATATATTTTTATATTATTAATATATATACTTTTATAATGGCACATATATATATATATATCTATATGTGCCATTATAAAAGTATAAGAAAAATAAGGTAAAATAGGAAATAAACACGCAAACAATTCAGTCAAAAGTACAAAAGCACAGCTAGTTGTTACAGGATTTCAGTTAAATAAAAATATGTTATGAAACTTTGCCTTTAGCCAAATCGATTTGCTGTGGAACAAGTAATAGATTAATAAGACCAAAGATTTCCTGTCTGATAAACCGAAAATGAATGATAGACCTCATGTTTAAAACCGTATAAGAGCCAAAGGCAAATTCCCGAAGGACTGGCAAAGATAAAGCTGTTCTCGTTGGGTACGAGTGCTGAACGGCCGCTGACGGTCTGGAGATCTCCGAAAACTTCTAAATAAATTGTACAATAAACATTTTTGTCATTATATTTCTGGTCTATTATTTTCCATTTGTACTTTTATTTACACAATTTACACACATTACACAATTTACACTCATTAAAACAATATTTTTGTGGTGGTGCCTATGAAAATAGTTATGTAAAAATTAAATGTATTAATTGCATATTTAATCAAATATATGCAATAATAATTATACTCTGACTGATCCGATCAGTAACTGAAGGACTGCTATATTTACTTGACCTGTAGAAGGCGCTCTGTTGACCACATCACGTTATTTTTGGAGCGCTGAACAATCTGCCCTGCTGTTTGTGCATTTGTTTGTTTGCGTGTGTGAGCAAGAGTGACAGAAAGTTTGTCTTTTCTCTTGGTTTCTTTTTTATGTAATTCGTCCCCCTTCTCGTCTGTGGGTTTTCGTTTCAAAGGTTGGCTCACTCATGGAGCTCACTCAATCCAGTTTGGATTGAAATGTGCTGGGGACAGAGACGCATTCGGAAGTGCATTTTCAGAAGTGCTGGGTACAATGACCCAATACAAGTAAATATACAGTTAGTAAAAAATATACTAATGTCATAGAACAGATGTACCTAATACAAATAAATAAAACATCTCCAGTTAACTAGCAGAGCATTCATTTAGTTCGCTATTAAATAAGAGATCTAGCGCTTAAATCTGTTGTTTTTTAAATCAAGCTGAGTGCTCGTTGCCGCTGCTATCAGTGTCATGGATACAGTTCTCTTGTGGCTCGCACACAGTCTTCACCCGGACGCGCTCTTCGATCTATCCTAGTTGCGGAGATTCTCCGCATTTTATTACATTACTATTTTGGTATGAATATTCACCCGCCAATGTGGCGGATAGCCTTTTGAGATTTACTCGCCAAACAGAAAATCAACCTGCATTTGGCACTTGGTGGGTGTTAATTTCAGACCCTGCTCGTAAGACTACATTATTTGACACAACAACAGTAGCATTTGTAAACAATTATGGTGGTGTGCTCATCTGCCATGACACTGGCTGTGAGAAACAGTGCAAGCGGAGTGATTCAAACGGTGAAACGGTTCCTGTGGTGATACTTGTACAATATTGCATGGCTGGAAAAGGCTCTCAGCCAATCCGATTTGAGAACCAGAATGAACTGTTGTATAACTGTTGAATGAACATTTTAATCTAATAAGAGTGGGCAAAAAAGCTACTACTGATCTACAGCATGTATGCAGTGCATGTATTTAAATGTTCTCAAACTTCTCTAGCAGGTCCCAGGGCGTGTAAACCTGAGCTGTTCACTTCTCCCTACTATTTCCCAAATGGGAATGATTCTCAAGGTTTTGACATTCGGCATGCTAAAGTTAGCCATCCAGTAATTTAAAAGCCATGATTCATTAATAGGATCTGAGACACATTAGCAGATGCAGTCAATAGGCCTAATGCCTGTTGCAAGTTTCTTTGACAGAATTATCTTGTTTTACAGTGGCTGACATCAGCTTTCCTCTGAACATATTCTCTATATGCGTTTCATGGTCTAAGGCTGTCCATCACAGCAGGAGTGAGGCATTCACATTATCTAAGGGGAGAGACAGGGAGCTAAGAGGTGGGCGAGACGTCTGGGTCCCCCTGTGGTGCTGGGTAGGAGGTAGAGGAGAAGGCTAGGAAAGCTTGGGTATTACATAAATGTTGTATGAGGGTTACTGAGTCACTCTGAAGAGAACTCGTGTGGGTTGACTTGGCAGCAGCAGGAAGTCAGCAGGCACAATAGCCTGCCTCGAACAGGCACATTTTAGCAGGCTGTGTTAGCATGCTTCAGTGAGCACACTTGACTTCCTGCTCCCGAGACACCCTATACCCCTCGCTTTCCAACCCTGTCTGTCCTTCCGGTGTCTCGTTCTTTCTCACGTTCTAATGCATATTGCAAGAATTTGCAAGTCTGAGGGTGTCCAGATCAGTGTTGGGAAAGCTACTGTGAAACTGAAGCCAAGATACAAGCTAATCATAATTTAAAGTAGTACGATACTAGGCTTGGGTATCGAGTATCGATTGGAACCGGGACTAGCTTTGCGATTTTCCCGGAATCGTTCAAAAGTTTAAATTTCGATTCCTAGTTTCGATTCCGTTCCGCTGACCGTAAGACACACCCGCGGTAGCAGAGGTGCGGCTGTCTGCTTTACGAGTGGCAAAGCGCATTTTCCAGCTGCACAGAGCGCGGTGAGTGTCTGGCTCACTCATTGGCTGCTGCGGCAACTGCACATCCAATGGCGCGGGTGCCTCCAACGTGTGCGCCAATGAGCTAGCATTACATCATACACGTCAGAGCCCGCCCCCGAAATAGCATTATAGCAGCAGTTTACCACAGCTCGCTCGGAGCGTTAAATGTCAGTTCTATATACTGTAACTTCAATTAATGTTAATTATATTTGTTTCAATCACTGAATGAAGCCTGCTATATTTAGGACAAGAGTCACGACCTTAAATTGCTTGCACAAAACTCTTGATCAGCACTCAACATTTGTTTACTGTTGTTCATTTAAACCGTTATGCGCAGAGAGCGTGAGGGCGAGAGAGAGAGAGAAAGAGTGCCTGCGAGTGCGAGCGAGAGTAAGGTCTGCGGTCTTGGCCATTAGTTGATTTACTTGTTTTTGTGTAAGTTGATACGTTGTCAAATATGTTTAAACTTAAACTACCTATACAAGTAGTTATGTCTCTTTGTATTAATTTGTCCTGTTATTGATGTAATGCGCGTCATTGACAAAATGCGCAACCAGATGTTCGAATAGTGGTTTCTTTAGAGGGAATATTCGAACGTCATTTTTGAGCAATTTTGACAGCCCTAAGTTTAGCCCATCAGTGGGAGCACGGTAACACGTTTAAGTACCTGCAGCATCATAGGCAAGGCAAGGCAAGTTTATTTATATAGCACATTTCATACACAGTGGTAATTCAAAGTGCTTTACATAGAAGAAATTTAAAATAATCAAAAGAAATATGAATAATTAAAACAGTTTAGAATAAAGAAATTAAAATAATCAACAGAAATAAGAATAATTAAAACAGTTTAGAATAAAAACTTAAATAAAATACAGTACAAATACACTCATGTGTAAATGTGTTTTCATGAGGTTTTCAAAAATAAAGCTCTCTTGAGGAATGTGTACCCCTGTGAAAATATATTCATAATTTATAATATTTATATTCAAGTTCATAGATTTAATATTTATATTGTAGTTGAAAACAGCCCTGTGAGAAATCCATAGTAAAGTTCATAAAAAGTAAAAAGTTCATAGAATTCAAATTGATGGAGAAGGTCAGACTATTTCCTTCAGAAAGACCGTTGGTTAGCTAGCTCATTTAAAATATCCTAAACTTTTTTGACCCTGCCCCTTAAAAGAATCGGAATCGAGAATCGTTAGGAACCGGAATCGAAACAAGGAATCAGAATCGGAATCGTTCAAATTCAAACGATACCCAACCCTACGATACCCCTGCTGAAATAAGTCAGTTAAGACCAACAAACTAATTACACACACACACACTGCTCGGCAAATTTTTATTTTTTTTAATTGCTGTTTGGATTTAAATAGGTAAATGCTTAAGCGTCTGTGATTGGATCATTATTGCAGTGATAATTATGTTCCTAGCCTGTTATATGTTTGGCAACAGTTCGTCTAACCCTAATTGATGGAGTGTGTAGCTTTTCATTTCTTAAACAACCATGTAGGAATGCATCATGGCCATATTCCAGGATAACAATGTCAAGATTGATCAGGCTCAAATTGTGAAAGAATGTTTGGCAGGGAGAACAAAGAATAATTTTCACACATGAACTGGAACCTCTGAGTCCAGACCTTAAACTGATTGAAAGTCTTTAGGATGTGCCGGAGAAGATTTTACAGAGTGATGGACTCTTGCATTGTCAATACAAGATATTGACCAAAAATGTATGCACCTCTTGAAGGAAAAAACATCACAACATTTATTTCCATCAAGAGGTGCATACATTGTTGGTCAAGATCTTGTATAGCAATACTACTCTTAGTCAGTTGCACATTCGAAAACTTCCCTGAGCTCTACCATTTAGTAAAATAATTATCAACTACAGTTAATTCACTGTAGAGCGAGGTACAGTACATGAGGCTAAAACAACAGCTACAACAACATAAGCATCTGACTGGACTCATCTCAAAGCCGACTTTAAGCCCTCAGACACCCCCATGGTAGATCCCCACAGCTCCTGCATGAAACTCAACGTCTGGAGCGGCCTGGCTCGCGTCTTCAATAGCTTTTCAGCTAAATATGTTTGTCCAGCCGTCCAAGAAAGACAAAGCTCTTAAGCCCCTGGTTCTTCGAGTGGGAGAGCCAGAGAGAACTACATCCTGACCCATTTTTTAGAGCATCTATAAATCATACCTGTCCGTCCCAGCGGTATGAACAGAGCATGATCTATTACGGTTCTCATACTCCAGGTGTCGTTTTTTTTCTTTCATTGCTTTGCAGATGGGGCTGGGGCAGGTAGTAGCGGCACCTGGCGTGTTTAATGTATGTACACACCATCTTCACACAAAAAGCCCTAGTTGTCACACTGATTGGTCACAGGTGCAATAAACCTTTTGGAGATGCTGGATTCCATCATCAACTTGATCTAAATAAACAGACAGCACTATGATAAACCCATTCAGCCTACTCACATTTTCATTTGTGGTAACCTCAAACCACCGCCAAAGGGTTTGCAAACTGCGAAGGCATGTAGGGTCGGTTTTTGATCAGGAAGTTGTCCATTTTGGACAAAGACACAGCTTTAGACAACGAGGAATACACAGTCACAGCAAGAGAAAGAGGGTTAAAACGCGACCTTGCCTCGTGCACGCAGGAAATAAGAGGCTGTTTTTACCGAGCTTACGAGATAATGGAGTGATTTATTGGAATGGAGCATTTCGTGCCAAGCCTAATTAATCCTGCCATTCTGTGTTATTGCTGAGAATAGAGAAAACCCAGAGATATAATAGAGAGGGAAAGAGAATTATAGAAACTAGTATTTGTGTTCAGCCCTTTATTAGACAAACATCTGCTCTCCATATACATGTAGCTCACAGAACAATTGTGAGGAAAAAGAAGAAACCTACTAAAAGGAAATCTCACTCACACAAACTGGTGTAATTAAGATGTTTGCATTAGTGCTGAAAGGTTACAAAAAGCCAGCCTGCCGCTGTCTTATGGAATTACCAAAGACAGCCTACATATTCACGCTGTCTAATTCAGAGATTTGAAATGGTAAAATGACATAGTCGTGCTAGAACCAGTCTTTTCTGTGTTGCTGAATCCTCAGGTCTGCATGAATGGTTCAAAAACACTCACAACTTTAAGAGTTTCTGGTTTGAATCCGTCTGATGTATCCTACATGAGGGCACTCACTGAAGCCATTACTAAATCAACTGATTCACTTACTAAACTGCAAGTTATCGTTACTTTCAATGATGACCATATCGCAATGAAACAACTTTTAAGCTATGAAGGATCATGAATATCTGATAAAGTAAAGTAAAGAAGAGCAATATAGATCTTCCAAAAAAAGTTTTCAGTTTGCTATGACAGGCTATATAAAACATTAAAGTTTGCAAACTGTGTCATTTAAGAGGCTTCAGAATAATAATCATTTTTTTTAAAACATGCTCAAGTGATTGCTGGCATTGACTAAATGATGGCATGCAGATATGGATAACCGTATTTTTAATAATTATTTGATATATTCATAGAGCTGTTTCATTGCTTATTTCACATTAAAAAAAAATTTAGTCATTTTTAAAATCATGATTCTATAAAAATATACAACATACTGTATGCCATTTTATATTCCATTATCTTAGAATTTTTTTAGGAATATCAAGATATTTGTTGATATTCACCTCAGCTGCTGAAATAAGGACTATTCTTATTTCAATAGTCCGTTACATTGCATTGGCATTCTTCAATCCATTCTGAGTGGTTAGGCATTGCCCCCAATTTCCCAGCAGCCCTTCTGTTCCCCTACGTCGGTTTGATTGCTTTTGGGGGGAGATGGCCTGATAGAGACCATCGTTTAATCTGTGGAACGGGTTTGGATGCTACTATTCTATGAGAAACAAATTGCTTTCAGGTTTTCCATGGTGTAATTTCCCTGCTCATGTGAAGACCCTCCTGAGAAGAGCCCGACAGAGGATACCCATCCCCTCTTACAGATGCAAGAAATAGAAGATCAAATTGATAGGGAGAATATCTTTCTTGTGAACTGTGCTAATTAAAGTGGAAATGGGCACATGTAACTGTGACAGTGTGAAAGTGTAACATACTTTCCTTTTGTTCCATTTATCTCGGAAGAAACATCCTTTATTACAATGTGGAAGACAAGAAGCAGACAAATGCACAGTCAAGGCCTTGTCCACCCTCAGGTTGTGGAGTTTATTAGCTAGCTAGAAAGTGACGAGGAAGAAAGTAAAGTACATAATCCTAGAGTTCCTTAAGCTCCACAACCCTGGCAAAAAAAAAAAAAAAAAAAGGAAATTGCACCCTCTCGCTCTTTTCTAGATTTGTGCCTGGAAATGGTAGAGATCACCGGCCAACTGCAGGAAGAATATGCTGGCGGCTCAATAAATTTCCCTCGGCAGAACGGGCATTCTGCCAACGAGCTTGTTTTATTTGCTATAATGGCTTCCTCTTGGCAAAATATGAGCTAAAGAGATGATGGGGAAGAATGTTGGAGAGCTACTGAGGAAAAGTTACATATGTCAAAGACGAATAGCTATAACTCCTGACGGCAGACACACGACTCATCCCGCAGTAGATCTTCTTCAATAAGCTTCCAATCGGTCAGCCCCATTTGCAGTCAGTGTAAATCAACCGTTGAGGGCGTCGTGCCATCAATGTGTCAAGTGGTTTACCCTTGCTCTGCTAGTTTCGATCCAGAAAATTGTCACCCGGAGCACCTAGAGCCTTTAGTAGAACAAATGCACAAACCAGCCTCCCACCCCCCATCTGCCCCACTACCCTCTGACCACAAATTATGAATAAAACTGGAGTGCAGTTCATAATGATTTCAAGTATAGCAGAAACAGGAAAATAAAGTCACTGTCATTTAGCAAAAGGGTCTACACAGCACCTTCCACACAGCTTAAAGCCATCTACAACACTAACTTACTGTACTACGAATTGAACTACGGTTTGACAAACATTCAACATCTCGTATTGGTGCTGAGACATACCATGGACAGAAACTTCAAACTAATAAACAATTAATGTGTTGCCCACGCTCAGCTGTCACTAGTTTTATCTTATTAAAACAAGTATAAGTATCTTATTGCTGCGGTTTAGACATTTAAGTAAAAAGAACAAATACATTATTTTGTTTTATAATATATATAATGTTTTGCCTAGGCTCAGAGAACCAAGAGAACCAATGAGGTCTGTTCTAGTGCATCACACATGCACGTTTGAGCTTCCGTGTTTAGCATGCACATTTTGTAACAAACTATGGGCTGTTATTATTAATTGTTTGTTATATTGATAGCCTAGATGCTCCTTTTTTACAATTGAGCTTCAGCCCCTGAGAAATCATCCCTGTATTGGATTGATTTTATTAACTTGTATATATGTATAATGTACATATATAATGTACACTTGGTAAGTGTGTACCAAGCACTAGGAAAATACAAGTATCGGATAGAGTATCGGCAGATACTCAATGTAAAAAATGATTCAGATTGGATCGGATGGCATCAGAGGCACAAAAAACTTGATCGGGACATCCCAAATAAGAACTTTGTACTATAAAAAAATGATACAAAATTAATGATCTTGATCATTAACCTTTTAACCAATAAGTGTGAAGTCTTGAGTGGAGCTTGTCAGCTGTTGTTAATTTCCTTTGTATGAGTAACACAGTATGAAGATGTCTGTTGTATACCCCAAAGAAAAAAGAAGAAGAAGAAGAAATAAGTAATGTAGTAGTAGTATCAGGTGATAGGTCAGATCTCCAATAGCATTCTTTGTTTTTAAACATGACTAGTCATGACTAAGAAATGGAGATGTATAATGAAAATAGGGGCAAAAATTCCTTTCCACCTTTCCAGTAGGACTGGGATATGACAAGCCTCATCTCAATATGTCGGCACTTAAAACATACCTCGGTAGTGTTGTCAAAAGTACCGACTTAGTACAGATAGCCAAGTTAAAGCTGAAGTATATTTTGGGCTCAACCGATAGGTCATGAATCCAACAACACTGCACAAACCGTTCCATTCTTATTTACGTGGTATTATCAGTGGTAGACAAATCACTGGCCAACTGAGACAGAAAAATATGCTTCAAAAGAGGAATTTAAACATCTTTAATCCTGTGGTTTGTTTAAAAAATTTTGGTAAACACTTGCAGACATGTAATCTTCCTCAATCAAACAAACAAGCTCTTCAATAAAACATCAGCGGTGAGAATTTGCTTTTAACTGAAAGTTGAATCTCCATCTCCAAAGGACAAAAAGACACTTGTGCCTGTAGGAACACCACAAATGTCTTCATTTCTTTTGTCTCGCCTCCCCTTACCTGACTCAGATTTCCCCTACGATGCAGCGAGGGCCGCGGTGTACATATGCCGACCACCCGAAGACACATCTGCATGCGGTGGTAGACAGATCTGTTCCCATTAGCATGACAATGCAGCACACAGGGCAGAAGCAGCAGGCAGGAGGTCTCCTGCTGCACAAATGGAGAGAAGCCTGTAATTTGCCCGTGTAGGAGAGTAAAGCAGCTATATCTCTTACCGCTCGCTAAGGTGACAACTTCTGAGCGAAACAGAAAAGAGAGAGAACAAACGACAGGGAACAGAAAGGAAAATGAGGCACTGGAATGAAGGACCCCAGCAGAAGGTATCATTAAATTTGTTTTCTGCCAATAAAGCTGCCATCTTGCGAGGATTCCTTCATCCCAGTGCAAACCAGGCTGGCAGCCAGTTCATGCCAGGTTGAGCTTCACCAGATGAGACTGGATTCAATGCTAGTCTATGACAAGACAGCAAGTTTAACAACCCAAACCTGATATTTGCCAATTTGACTAAAACTAACCCTCTAAAAAGAGGGACAAGGAGGAATGTGATCAAGAAAGGACGCAAGTCTGTGTTGATGTCTCACGTCAAAGCGAACATCACCTATATGAGCACCATACCCCAATATTTCAGGAGGTAAATGTGCAAACGCCTAGGCCATGACTCCAACTTCAACTGATTTTGCACTAGTTATGTGTTCTTGATTGCTGTAAAGATGGAACAAGACGTAGTTGTAATTGGCAAGGCATGCTCTCATCAAGGACAGAGCCAAACATTTTCTTTTTCATTTTCTTTCGTCTTAAGGAGAGATATGAGCCTGGCACGGAGCCCGATGCTAACGGTGTCCAGCATATGCGAGGAGTGTAGTGCTCCGTCTCTCTGGGGGACTGAATGGGAAGATGGAAGCATGCAGTTTCAATTATCCAACCCTGAACTGTGCTCTTACCAATCAGCAGCCACGCATTGCATTACCCCTGGGGTAGGATGAGATGCTAATTCAAACCGCCTGTGCTACTGTCAGCAGTCCTCTGTGAACGCTAACCAAACAAGCCACATCTAGTGTTCAACATAAGGCACGGGACTCAATAAAAGCCACTGTCACACTCAGATCCAGCAAGTAAACTTGAAAAGGCTTGCTAATAGAAGCATTACATTGTGATTAGATGCTAATCTGATATGGACAAGGGACCATTTGCATGGTTTTGCAGTTTGCTTTTCCGCTGAACTGGTGATCGCCAAATGACCTGGATATCCTTGCAAGGTCATAATGTTGGATTCTTTTGCGCATCTTATTAAAAGGAAATGGAAGCCATGTGTTCTGCTATGTTTTTTTTTTTTTTTTTTTTTTTTTACTCTCTGAAAGTCAGTGTTAGGTGACACCGTCTTCTATGGAGACGCTGGAAAGGACTGTCTCCACCTTGTTGTGGTGGTATGCATTTGAGATGGCGCTGAAAAGGTGGCGCCTGGAAAGACTGACAGAAGAGTTTGAAATGGCTCATTATTCAAGAACTCGGCATTGTCAATGCTAGTCAAGTCACACTTCTACATAACTTTCTGAGCAAACCGGCTGCATTTTCTTGTAATCAAATAGAGGATAACACATTTAAACGTAATGCAAAACACATCCTTGAATCAAGAGGCATGTCTCTGTAGTTCCATAAAAACGTATGTAATCCAAAAACTTTGTTAATGAACAATTTTAGTTAATGAAAGGATAAAACAACTATGTTTTCGAATTAAGCATATGATTTGCCCTACTTGAGCTGTGTGAGCTGAACCTGAAGAGTGAATGAACAACGGTAAACCGATGTACTGTGTTAGTGAGTTAATTAACTCAGCCAAACAAATCCCGTACATATGAGATTAATCAAATATACATACAGAAACCTAAAATTACAGCTTGCATTTGAATGAAATGATGCAAAAATGTCCATGAACAAGTCGCATTGTGAATACGCTCCACCATAACAACGTGTTAAAACAAAAACAATGAATAACAAAAGCAAAACAAACAAAAAAAGCATTTTGTTTTGTGAAATGATGTATGTTTAAATTAAGATATTGAATATTAGGACACATTTTGCATTGAGATGCCAATTTAGTCAGAGTAAAGCTAAATTGACAAAATTGAGGATATTGTCAAAACACTAAAAAGAATTGTTTAGATAATGACACTGCATGTTGTATAACAACTAAAGGCATTCAAGTTTTTTTGTCAAAAGCAATTCTCTCCCTTTTCATAGTTTCTGTGGCACAGTATAGGGTTGTGTCTCCCTGGTCCTCTCATCTACGACATCTTTGGCCACATCTTCAATCACTCCTCCTAAACACCCCCCTGCCGAAGCTTGGTGTCAGGCTCGCTGTGTAACTGCTTTCCCGTGACGACCCCTCGCTCGGCTGACTTTTCCGTCAGACGCGGAGCAGCGTGGCTGAGGTCACAGGTCTTTGGAGTGCAGCCAGTCACAGCTAGTCACTCGCTAATTGCCCACTTCTGGAGTTAGTTACGGTGACAGAAAAACCTCAGCATCCAGGGGGCACGGCCACTCATGAGATGGAATTATATGGATAGACAGGTGATGAGTGGAGCTAACTGCGGGTAAACTAAATGACCTATCCATTCCAGCAAGAGATGATAATAATGTCCAGTGGTCAAATAAACACCTGCTGCACTACTTTAATAATTAGTCGCCAGAATCACTCTATGCAAGCACACAAACACAGGGAAATGCTTAGTCAATGCCAGAGTTAATCTTGCTAACAAAAATGTTCAATAGCAAAGATACATCCCTACATTTATTTTGTCAACAATAAGAATAAAATATCCATTATGATGATCATAATTTGTATTAAAACAATGTTTTAATAGCTGAAAATATAATCAGAAAAAGTAATACCACATGATGTTTACCATAAATATTAATACTAGTGCGGTCGCATCGCGAAATGTAAATTTTTTTGCGATTAAATGCGATTAATCGATTTGACCGCACTAATTAATTTCCATTATATATTTAAAATACAAAATGTGGTTTAAATTTACACGTATAAAAATGAACACTTGTCTCATACATACTTAAAGGTGGGGTATGGGATTTGCAAAACGGATGGCAGATTTTGAAAATACACAACTCAAATGGTCCTACCTTCTTTCCTCCAACGCCGGCTCTGATTCGCGCGGCGGGGAGGGGGGTATGGTACGACCGTTTGATTGACGGACTTACTGTTCAATGATTCTAGGTGGTCTTGGAAATGATTGGCTGGAGTTTTTCGAGTCCTGCCCGTTCCACAGATGATTAAATTGCTTAATTTTCATTTCAGTGCTTCTAACTCAGTGGCTGTAAGTGGGTTATGAATAGGATTTGAAGTGATTTTGAAAAAAAATGGACAAAAAAGAGAATTGCATACCCCACCTTTAACTCTTGCGTTACCATTAGGTCCATGTTGATAGTTTTTACTGTAACTTGTTCAGGTGTTGTTGATCCACATTAGATGAGGTAAAAAAAAGTTTATGCTACAGTGCACCCTTGCCGAAATGTACTAGCATACAATTTTGAATCGCAACGTTTAAGTAGCTATAGCTTTTAACATCGCACATTCATATGGAGAATCATGTTTCGAGCCTTTGATGGAAGGAATGAGGGGAAATAAATGATGACATATCTTCTCTCTTTCACACACAGTTTAACATGACTCACGAGCTTGCCAACTGGAAACCATTATCCAATTGAGTGGAATTAGGGCATTAACATAATTAAGGCATTCACTACATTACATGGGAAAAATGCTCATTTGCTTGCCTAAATTGCAGTACAATTCCATCAAGGATTCCCTTTACATTCCTCTTTCGGCGCTACGCTATAATTTCCGCTCTGGTGTCCATTTCATCAGGATCACCTTTGTGAACGGGTCCTGGTATTAGGGGCCGTTGTTCTTTCTGTCTGTATCGTGATGGAAGTATGGAAAGGATATTCAGATCAGATTTCTGCAAGAAAAAAACTGCCCTTCCTGTCTCTCTGAAAAGCCACAGATCAACCAAATTCCAGCCCGAAACGCTTTTATCCATTGTTTTTTGTCATTTCTGACTGGATTCAGTTACAAAACCTCTCTGCTCTTCAACCAAGGGCCAAGGACACAAAAAAGTACTTACTGTAGACCAGAAAAAGAGTCTTGTACTGTGACTTTGTTCTGAATTCTGAAACCTCTTCCCTCTGCCGATTATAGCCCATTATATGCCCATTAAAGAGCCACTGATGTCAAGGCGATGGACAGGGGATTCAACAGTTGTAGAAAGGGGAATGATAACTGGCATTAAAGAGCTGGTTTTTCAATCCAGATTGAGGGCGTCTGAGAGGATTCCCACAGCTTTACAAGTTTACACAAGACTACACAGTCTCTGTTTGTGGAAATGCAAGAGCCGATGCATCTTTGCATCTTTCATCATGGTTTTGTGTCTAAAACATAAACATTTGGTTTTCTGTGATGTACTGTGTTGATGCAAATTCAATTTAAATCGGTCACATAACTAACATACAATTTCCTAAAAAAAATCTTTAGTTCAAAATCTAATAATTCAATTATTGGGCAAATTAGTCAATCGTTACTAATAGTATGTGGCTATACTATAATTACAAATTTAGTTTATATAAATAAAATAAGATATTTCACCAATGTTCTGTGAAGTGGCTGAACTATTAGCCAGGCTGGACCAGTAGAAAAATGCTTGTGGGTTGAGCCTCGCCGGCTCGCCATATGTGAAACATTATTCCAATGAAACTCTGCAATTTGCATCAATGCACATCACATCAGCAACAGATTCTAAATGTCAAACTCATGAATAAAAGTGATGCAAGGTTCACATCGGCTGATTTATATCATTAGCCTAAGTTGGATTACTAGAGCAGACTGCGCATCCAAATCTCCTTTTTCTTCTTTTGACACCATGGCATTTACTGCCTGATCTCCATGCTGCTAAGAGTTTCACTGTGAAACACCAGGTAAATCAGAACCCATTTTTCAGACACTACCGTACCTGTAGAATAAATCATTATTTTGTTGTTCATTAAATAAAACATTTTCTCCAAGCAGGTTCTGTTCCATTTACCACAGGAATCAAGAGCCTTTGATCGAACGAAACAATTCGATATGATGCATTTTTATAAGCCTACTTGACACGCTAAAACACAAGCAGGCGACCGCTGTAGCAAAATCTGCATGACAATGTTTTGTAAAACATTTCTACGCCTCTCTGAGGTGCCTGCTTGTGTTTTTGGTAAACAGAGACTTTCTGCTAATGCGCCTTTCTAATGCCACGCTGACACACAGTAAAAGCAAACCAACAGCGGGGTACCAAACTCTCGTCGTGTCTCCCTTCTGTGCCCTTTGGATTGTTTTTGTCATTTCTCCTGTGGTGGCCAGTGAGGGCAGCTTTTCAACAGCTGGAGAGCTTCTCTATACAGGGCCTTCTGTCTCTAAAAGATGGCATCGAAAAAGTAATAAAGACTGCATTAAAATGTTTACAGCCTGCAATCATTTGGAATAAAGCCTCTCTTTGCTGCAGTTGGACTCGGTATGGTTGAGAGAAAAAAAGAGAGCGACTCCAAGGTCAACACACTCATGTGTTTCAAAGGTGCTAAAACAACCAGGCTGGAACAACAATACAACTAATCCTCCTCCTCTTTCAGCCTAGAGAAAAAGAACATGGAGGACATGATTATGTTCATTCAAGGACTATGACAAGGTCAGAAGATTAAAATAGCGGCTTAAAATATTTGCATTACATGTTTCTGAAATAACAGTGTAGTTTAAATGTGCTATTTATGTTTTGCAGGCTATCATGGTAGTATCTATCGTGCAAAACTGGACAGTTTTTTAAAATGGAAAAATGCTGTATTTATTATTAATGATTTATCCGTGCATTAAATCATGTGCCCTTGTATATGTAATCAAAATAAGTTCCCCTCTATCTCTTCTCTTCTTTGATGATTTAGGCCTACTGGTGTGAGGACGGGACAACCTGTCATCGACCAATAGCAAACCACAACCACTCAACCATCCAATCAATTCCCCACAGGGGTGCAACAGATCACATTAGGGTTTTTTGAGTTACAGATCGGATTGTTTATTAGAGCAGCAAAAAATATATAAAAATAATAAATAAAAAATATAAATAGGGGGGGGGGGCAAATGTTACTTTGCTTTCCATTTATTGCTGAAAGAACCCTTTAAATACTTCTTCGATACCTCAGGAAAAAAAAACTATAAGCCTTACTAATAAAGTTGAACAGTCACTATAACAGTCTAATAAAATAAACACATTACAAGCATAGATACAACAGAACAAAGTTACAAATAAAGTGAGGTTTAACAGTAGTATTCATGTACAGAAAAATAATAATTAAGAGTAATATAACACTGTATAGTGTTCACTGTATAAATTAAATATAGATTAATCTGTGTTAACATATGTTTTGTTGTTTGATTAACATTAATGATATAGACAGCAGCAGGTTTAGGCTGCTGTCACTTTAAGTCACTTTGTCCGTACAAAATATAGAGAGTTCTCTTTCGCCTCTTCTTGCATTTGAATGGATTAAAATTGCTTGGACTTTTAAATGAGCAAGACTTAGAAACAGATGCAAATGATAAACGTTCACTCTGTGATTTACATCACACGCGTCACATCACAACAGGAAAGAAAAGACTCTTGCAACTTCCGTTTCATGCAGACTTTATTAGCATAAGTGCTAAATGCAATAATATACTAACAAATATAATGCAAAACATAAAACTAATAGGTCTGGTTTTAAAATCTGATTGGATAAGTCATGTTTGAAGCTGTTATAGCTGATTTATGTACACAGATACTGTGACTATACCAGTACATAAAATGTGTGAATTTATGTCGTAAACAGCCAGCAAGGCTACTGAATTATATTACTTGTCGGAAGAACTGCTTAGTAGTAGTCATAAATGTTAATATGTATTAAACACAAGCGTCTTTCACGTTGTTGTCGTTTTCCAAAATGAATTGATTTAACAGGTGTTTAATAGGTGTTTTGTGCCTAACAACAACCTTTTAACCCGTTCAATCACTGCAAACACTCAAGTGTCTTTTTGCTTTACTTCAAAACACATGTAAATGTAAAGCTTATGCAATATTATTTAAATCAGTATGTTTTCCCCTCCAGCTGTTACTGAATTACAGACCACACATAAGCGCAAAGCAAATTACCCAACAAAGAGATACTAAATGAAAAGACCACACAACATGACCATCAGATGTTTACGCATCACATAACAAAATGATTGTCTTCATTCGCTTTCATATTTATGCAAGACATGCACAGATCTGAGAATAGTGGTACGGGAACCACAATCACAGCACTGATTTTTCAAATGACAAAATCCCTGTTTGTAACCATCATTCCAAGACGACAAAAGAAGAAAGAACAAAATGAGATTAATTACACCCATGCGAAAAATGTTTAAGTATAAAAGTTAGTTTGGCTTCACTGGTATTACAGCAGCAATGTATGAAAAAAAAACTAGGGCTGTCAATCAATTTAATAACATAATATTTAAATCGTTTTAATTACAGGATGTGCAGATTAATCAAATTAAAGTGATCAAATGAATCAAATTACAACCATTCTAAGACAGCAAAAGAAGAAATAATTAAATGAGATTAAATACCCATGAAAAAATGGTGTTTAAGAAATACAGCTAGTTTGGCATCATTGGCATTAGCAACAATTTATGGAAAAAAACAAGGGCTGTCAATCGATTTAATTACATGATATTTAATTCATTTTAATTACAGTACGTGCCAATTAATGAATCAAAATAAATCACACTTAATTGCATATATTTGCATTATGTTTAATGAAACTTCACTAAATTAATGCTTTAAATTGATGATAAATACTACAAATAACAGTATACAGTCTGTGTGTTTATCTTAGACACTAATCCTGAGCATGGATCCTGTGAGCTCATGACATTCAGCTTAGCAACATAAAAGTGTGTGATAGACAGCAGGATATTACAGATGTCACTCAGACCGGAGGGCGTCTCTTTTGAGGCCAGCGTTTCCCTCGTTTAGTGTTTCAGAGTGAAATTGGGTTTCTGTTGCTTAATACACCACACATTTCAGCTGCAAGTCATTTTTAGTGACTTCAAGGAGGACTACAGACAGCGAGGAACTGATCAACATAAAAACGAACCCAGCTTGTTTACACACAGACCGAAAGCCAGACCACCATTTTAGCCCATTTTATCACAAAACCTCAAATGCCTCACAGCTCTATTTGGATTAAAAATAAAAAACTGTCATGTGACTCCAGAATTGTCTGGTTACTGAGACTGAGAAAAAGCCTAAAGAAAAACCTAAGAGCTCACCTAAGAGCTTCATTTACACATTAAAGAAGAAAAAACTGGGGCAAGCTATTTTCAGAGCTCAACCTTTTCACGACTCCAGCGAAAGCTGAGAGGTAAAACAGGTGTTGCTGTGATGCATGGGAGGCCAGGTATCTGGGTTGAAAGCCAGTGGGAGACCGAGGGCTCAGATACAGTCACAGCTAACAAGACACTGGATGAAATGTCCAGCAGCCAGAAACAGTCTGAAGCAATAACAGCCAACAGTCTTAGAAGAAGAGGCTCCAATTAAAAGCAAAAATGACTTTTTGTCACAACCTGATGCAATACAAGAACCGTCTTAAAGGGATAGTTCATCCAAAAATTACAATTCTGTCATTATTTACTCACCCTCAAGTTGTTCTCAAGAATGTCGGTAACCAAACAATTGATGGACCCCATTGATTTCCATAGTCAACCCATATTCTCCAAAATATCTTCTTTTGTGTTCAGCAGAAGAATTAAACTGTTTATGTGAACTATCCCTTTAAGAACAAGGAACTTTTCACCAGATTAAAGGCTGGAAAACAAAATTTTTGCTCCGATTTTTACCTCGAATTGCAGTGAAGATTAGAGTCAACAATAGTTGCCGAAAGCCTGCTAGTCTACAGATTTTGGGCAGTTGGAGTAGACAAATTAGAAAAAAAATCACAGTGTATGATAGCCCCAGACACAGATGTTTTAGCTTCAGACTATTATTACATCCAATATCTCGATATCTAGGATATCTCAAACATGTTTGATATTTTGAGCCGATTTTAATTAGAACACATATCAAAGTGTATGACAAGTTGCAACTGAAACTGAAGCTGCCTAAAATACAAAGGTAAATTATTCTGAACACACATAACAGTGGCCTCAATATTTGACACATCAGCATTGATAAACCAACTTCACCACTCACATCTAACTCCCGCTGTAATCTGTAGCGTCCATACTGACTGGTAATTTGATGCTGGTAGAGATATTTTCCATGGACAAACACCGCTCACATTTTCCTAAAAAAAAAATTAAATCCTGAAAAAATAATAAAAAAAAGTCAAGGAGAGCAAGAGAGAGAGAGAGAGAGAGAGCGCAAAAGAGAAGAAAATGACTCCAGAAACTCTCCTCTGAGAGACTGGGCTGTATCTGATATTTATGTAGAGATGTGTAGAGATAGTGTGGACGTCTTGCTGCTTGGACACACCAGTGAGGCCCCCGCTCCTACACCCCATTAATTTACCTCGCCAACGTCGAACATCGCCATGGGAACCTCATTACCACACTCTCGCACTCTCCAGTCAGCGCCTTTGCTGAGCAGATTCAGTAGCTTTTCAGAAAACAGAGGATGAAAAAAATGGAGAGAGAGAGAAAGAGAGAGAGAGACTGGTGAAATCAGCCTTCACCTCCAGTGTAGAGGGAGTTGGAGAATAACAACGAGTGAAGCTCAGATCAAAAGACAGCGGTTTTAATAACTTTCAGCCGAGAGGACGGACAAGGCAACAGCTTGGGAAAAAAAGGAGGAATATAAGAGGATGCGAGATACAGATAATGATCTGAGCGAACGCTGGCCCCATTAGACAGCGAGACGGTTTGTGTGTGTCCACCTGTCTGTGGACGTCAGGCAGCCACCGCTGTGCCGCTTGTTAGAACATGGAAGTTTGTGTCTCAGGGGAAGTACTTGAGCCGGAGGTGGAATTTCTCAGACATCTTTCGCTCTTGTTCTCCATCCTTCATTTCTCTCTCACTCCATCTCCTGCCGTGACACTTTCATATTCAGATAAGCCAGGAACAATGGCGCACATGCCTGATTGAAGCATCGCGCACATATGCCTCATCACACCGCCTTGTTAGACCGACCAGGGAGGCAGACGAGACAAAGGGACCAACGTCCCACTGTGGGAAATTATCTCAGAGTTTGAATCAGTGCAGCAGAAATGGCTGCTGGGGATTTTGCTTTTCGTTTAAGGCAACGGATGACTGTCACCACTGCATAAATCTGTTTAGTGTTTATTAGATATTTCTGTTAATTTGGATATTTTTTGCTTTACTTCTATTCATAAATCCTCTCCCGTGGTCTAATGCAGTAAAGTGTCCATCAAATGCGCACTTCAGAATCCTGACGGAAGTAGTAGGCCATCCAGGGACTTTTTGCATATTGTTTTTCGAATGTGTATTTGGACATAGCCTACTAATCTTTTGGCGTATTGTTTTTTTTTTATTATTATTATTTTTTTAAATGTATTCTATATACTAGGAAAGTATTCGATTTCGGACGCAGAGGTAAAGTGCAACAGTGCCCGCCTATTTTTTCAGTGGCCTTGGTTGGGAATTGGGAAGTATTTTTCCTGTAGGGATTTTTAAAAAGACGTCATTAAAGAGTTATAAGCCATAAACCAAACCAACAGCTAAGAAATCACAACATTACATTATCTATTTGAAGCAAAAAATATTTGAAAATCAGAGGAAAATGCATGCACACACTGGCTTTAATGAGGGAAAGAACTTCTTTCCCATGAGGAAAATTTCCCATGCTTTAAAAATAAAGCTAAAAAGTAGTATTAAAAATTAAGACTAATGTAAATAAATTACAAAAACTAAAATAAAAAAATTAAATCTAATAATATTAATACTACACATATATAAATAAATAAATAAAATATATATACACTAAAATAAAGTAGAATAGAATAGAATCCAAAATAAAGAAAATCAAGCAACTGGCAAACTGTCTATTCACATATTTATCACATTGTACCTGAAGATTTAATTAATTCCTCTGCTAATTCCATCTCATTTTCCCCAAAGTATGTTTAGCAGTAACTCCCTCCTGTTAATGAACATTTTTAACGACCGAACGTCTGCAATTGTCCAGATAATCCACGCAAACAGATTCTGTTTATCAACTGTGACCACTTTTAGATGCACACTGGTGCTTTGGATCCTGTTTGGCTGAAGCAGGACACTAACCTGACTTTATGGTCACTCACCGACCACCCACTCGGCCCATAGAAACTACTGCTGTAAAAGTGAACAGATTTGTGTCTAGATATGAGCGAGAGTGCCAATGGGCATGAAATCCACAGCCCCCGGAGATGATACAAGATCAGCGTCATAAAAGCCCAGATGGCTGATAGCCTGTGGCAGACCTGCAGGACTATAGATGGCCATTCCACTATGGCCAATTATAGCAATCGCAACGTTTTCCAGGAAAAATGAATGGCTCGGAGCGGGCAAAGCTGAAAAATGGTGTCTGTCTGCATGTGGGTTTGTTTCTAAACAACTTAAACTGACTGTTTGAAAAATAGGAGTACCATACATCAATGCATCAGAAGACGAATGCATAGGACACGGCCCCAAAGTGTATTCCATAAATTACTAGAATGATCTTGATCTGTGTGGTGGATCTCCACGATCCCCAACTAGACTGTATGATCTTCTGGCTAGCTTTGTTGTTGTTGTTGTTTTTTGATTTATTATCAGGCTTGCAGGAAGTTGAATAATTAATGTCATTGAGTCGCTGGTTCCTGCATAGCGAATCAAATAGCTATTATAGGGGAACGTGAGTGTCTTAAAGTTAAACTGTCATTTTTTTTCCAGATGTTCTCCTAATCAGTGTAATTCATGAGGAAAAGAATAATGAAATGAAAATGGAAAAATGGGATACTTTGATAAATAGAAAGTTTTAAAAATATATATATTTAAAATGCAAATCTTTTCTCTTTTTTTTACTTCAACAACTACAAGAAAGTATATTTTAAGTCTGTTACATTTCCAACTTGTACATTTCCAAAATTACCTGATTTTTACAGGAAAAGTGAGCAAGCCTATCTTGTTCTCTTTCTATGAAATTATCCATCCAACCTACAAGCATTCCCGTCAGTCAGTTTGTAATCAAAAAAAGCTCATACAGGCAATAGAATCAAGGTGTTGGGCCGATCACATGGGAAAAAGCTTCTAATTAATCTGCTATAATGATGAGGCAGCAGCAGCTCTGGCTGGAAGCCATGCTCACCTCTATAGCACATCGCAGTCCAGACACCCCCAATCTGGCAACCTGCTGTAATTAGGGCCAAGTCGCCTATTTCCCATCACCCTGCATGCCTAGAAATCAATACTTAATTACCTCCAAACCCTCCCTTTTCAGAAACACACACACACACACACATACATTGGCCGGAATAGAGTACTCAACGTATACAGGAAGCTATAACACAAAAACACATACAGAAGAATAAAGCCCCCCCTCAACCATCCGTTTGAACATTCAGGATCTCTTTGCCTCGTTTACTTTTTTTTCTCCTTTCACCTCTTTCATCCTTTCCTGCGCGGCCGTTTTCTGCCTAAGCTGGAGATTACATTTATGGCAAGAGCACAGTGAAATATGGGTTTGTGATGATTCTGCATAGGCAAAGAGGTCATAACTCTAAGTCTTAATGAGAGAGCGAGAGAGAGAGAGAGAGCAAGAGGAGGCCCAATCAACTGCACTGCCTCTGCATTGCCTCTTCACACATCAGAGATATTACCCTGACAGCCACAGTAAAAATAACACCTGACAAACTGCTTTTTGATGAAATATTAATGATCTAATAACATTAGTCAGCCCTCCTGCTGACCCGAACCTTGATTTTCTGAGGTGAGCTGATTGCGTGTGGTGAGCAGTTTAAAATCAGTGAAGTTGAGGCGGAAACGTCATGTTCAGTCACACGGTACTGGTGATACATGATTCAGAAAACACAGTGTCATGTACAGGATGTTGAATTCCCCACGCTAATTCCCCAGCTTTGATTGGATTTTTATTTTATTTGTATTTTTTTTTCTCTTATTAAAGTGGATTGCTAACATTTAGGGCTAAGGATTTTCATGAATCCTAAAGGCCCGTTCACACCAAAAACAACAAGATAACTATAAAGATAACTATAGCATCATACCAGCGGTTGATATCATTCAGTTTATTCTAAGCGCGTGCTTGTCTGTCACTTGAAAGGCTCGAACTTGTTACAGCAGGATGGTTTCTGATTGTCTGTCAATGTTTTTATCATTCATTAGAATAAAATCGCACTGAAAGTGATTCCAACGATATAGTTTCTCTGTGCCGTTCTTGTTATAGTGAACTCTGCACATTGATGATGAATGATTTTTAGAATTAGGCCTCTGGGCCCTATCTTGCACCCGGCGCAATTGACTTTGTACACCGACGCATGTATCATTCCTATTTTGCACCCGCGCAAAGCGGACTTTTCCCTCCACAGACACACGTCGGTTAACTAAGAAATACACTTGCGCTACCCGGGGCGGTTCAGCGCAAAGAGGAGGCGTGTTCCGGCGCAAACTTTCCCTCATGCTATTTTGCAGTTCCAGAAAACAATTGCGCCACTGACCAGAAAAAACCTAGTCTAAAGTCATTGGCGCGTTGCGCGTACATTCAGATGCTATTTTAAGCGCAACGCGTGCTTGGTCATAATACAGAGTGTGAACAACGCGCATACACTGTAGATGATTCTCTCATCTACACAGATGCATTTTCCTTTTTGCAAATGATACATTATTATAAGGAAAAATATTAAAACACGAGGGAAATCATTGTTGTCCAGTCAAGTCAAGTATATTTATATAGTGCTTTTCGCAATAGAGATTGTATCAAAGCAGCTTCACAGTATTAATATGTTGTGTCCATGGCGATCGGAAAAATAGGCATAAAGCTTAGGCCTACATATTTACCCAAATTATTATATTCATGTATAACCGAAGCTAATTTGGGTGGGTTTGTCCCATCTCCAATGCCACTTCTCTTTCTTTTACGGCCCTGACGAGAACATCGATCTCCTCGGCTGTGAACCGATTCTGAAGCGCTCCTGGTAAATGCGCCGTTATAATAGTATTGCGCCATGGAACAATCGCATCTCGTTCATCATGCTCTTAAAGGGAATGTGATATGACGCTCTGATTGGTTTATTTCACGTTACGCCCAAACCACACCTATGAATAATGAAGCTACTTCAGACCAACCCCTTTTAGATTTGCGCCAGGCGCAAGAGGCATTTATCCCGCCGGGAAAATAGCAACAGCACCGGGATCCGCCCACAAAGTTACTTGCGCTTTGCGCTTTGACACTTGCGTTTCAGATCGTGCGCTGAGTGCAAGATAGGGCCCTATATCTTTATTGTTATCTTTAGTTATCGTCCTTGGTGTGAACGGGCCTTAAGAATTCAACTTTGATGCACAATGAGACCTCAAATCGTTCAGCATTTTGAAGAGAATTGCACTGTGTAACTCTGATTACTCAGAAAGATACATTTTCACCTGGTGGACAATGAAACGGGTGGAAAATCACAGACTTAAACTGAAGGGGGGAAATCAAGCTTGAAACCTTATTACACATTTACATGTTGTTCAATGCAACTTACAAATAAGGCATACTAAAGCTATTAAATCACCTAACAACCACCCAGAAAACCTTAGCAACCATATACCAACACCAAAGAATATTAAAATGATGTCTGCTACAAATAAAATATTTATTTAAAAGAAAAAAGAAAAAAGTTGTGTTATGCTACGAGTGAATTTAGGCATTACAACATAAAAATGTACAGTATAAAAATAAGATTTGGTAATTAGATTACATTTGACTGTGTTATTAAACAGTTGTTTTTAAAGATTAACTTAGCATTGGATGATGGTAAACAATGTAAAATTAATGATAATGCACAATTAAATATCCAATATATTGACAGATACTAATACATTTAAATGTCATATATCTGCTGATAATTATGATATAGTACTGGTATTATCCCTATAGAGTACAAAAGTTGGTTTCCGGAAATAAAAACTCCATTCATTTTCTCAATAGGGAAATTGATTTTGAATGGTAACTAGGGGTGTGACGGTTATGATATAACCGTGAGACCGACGGTTATAGTTGAACACCGTCATTAGAACTCTATAACCGCCAAAACCGTGTTATTAAAATATATTACAGATAAGGTTACACTTTCAGTGTTGGGGAGTAACGGAATACTTGTACCGGCGTTAGGTATTCAGAATACAAATAATGATAAACTGTAGTATCCACAGAACATAAAATATTCATTTTATTTAATTTTTCGTGTTCGCATTTATGAGGAAAAAACAATGTTATGGACGTGAGCGCTCTGAAAGCGGCACTAAAAAGATGCTTTAAAACTTTCACAGAGGCATCAAACAGAAAGCACAAAACCTTTCTTTAAAACGAATTTCGTTTTATATGAATTGTATCTTAATTTTAATCAATGTTTCATCAACCAATTGCCTGGATTTAATAAATAAGAAGTAATAAAAGATAAATATAGCAGACGATAGATAATCACGAAACAGAGGCGCCGGCTCGTGAACTGGAGCTCATCTCGTAAATGAACCGAAACTCGGCGTATAAGGTCGCCTACTCGCCTCACAGTCACAGACATGTCTACTTTTAAACAGAACAATTCAAAACGAAAGAAAACAGACTACAGACTGCTCTCTGCTTATGTAAATGTGCATTTTTCTCTGGCGCGTTCACTACTGCGAAGATCGCGAGTCAGCATCGTCGTCACCTTCATCTTTTCAGATACTGACAAAGAAAACACTTGTTTATTAATAAACAATTACAATATCTCCTTGCTATATTTTACATATTCATAATCATTATTTTTGCCGGTTCTTTGTGACAGATTGTAGGTGCTTTACTGGCAGCGCCACATGAACGCGTCACCAACGCATCCACCAGAATAGTTTTTTATTTTTTTTTTTTTTTAAGGATTTGTTTAGTGTGCGTGTTTAATTTAATGGAAAGCACGTTCACTGCTAGTTGTCTTGCTGTTAATTTTAAATAAACGTAGAGCAAGTAGCTAATCAGTGCCTGCTCGTTTATTCAAACTAAGTTGTCCTATAACAACCCCCCCCCCCCCCCCCCCCCCGGACGATGACGGTTATGTTACGAACCGTCACATTTAACTCACATCATAACCGTCATCACCAATTCTGAAACCGGCACACCCCTAATGGTAACTTATAAACCTTTAAAAACAGACTGTGAGCTACGAGGTTGTTAATTGATGGTATTTGCGCCTCCTGCTGAAGATGTCAGCCCTCATTATTTCAGCTTATTTTTAAAATAAAAATATAACGGTTTAACAGGAATTCCTGGTGAAAAACTACATTACCCATAATGCTGTACAGAAAATGACACCAATCAGAGTGTTAAAAAAGCAACACATGGCAAAAGATCTCGTTAGCTCCGCCCACTCACATGAAACACTGTGAATAGTGTATTCTAGTCAATCTCTACACTCTCAAAAATCAAAATACTTAAATATTTGTATATAAACTGTTTTTATATGTAATAAATATTTGTAAATGAGTAGTTTTATGATTCTCCATCATTTAGAATTAGATTATGCAGTTCACAATGCTTCGTTGGATTGTAGTTCTTTCCCTCACTAAAGCTGTTAAGTACAGAGTCTAGTACCTTTGTATTTTCGTCAGATTTTTCACAATTTCGCACGATATTCAAATTTTTTTGAGTTTCACCTGTATAAGTCTTTAACAAAAACTTTAAAAAAATTCCAATGGGGAAAATTAAATGGAAAAAATACTTGAAAAAGTAAAAAAAAATACCCACTGAAAAAGGGGGCGGGTGCCAATGCACTCTATTGGCAACCACATACCAAAACCCTGGCAACTAAACACAACACCTTAGCAACCAGACACCAAAGCCCTGAGACTAGCATCACACTGTCACGTAAATGCCAAATAATTTTTTTCAGGAAAAAATTCTCTCATTTTTTGCTTTTTCATAGAATAGTATAAAAAGAGGACAGAAAATGACGTTGCAAGCTGGACTTGAACTTGCACTGTCTGTGTGAGCGCTAAATATGTGTATAAAAATAAACTGACATGAGACCACGATGACTGTCAACAAACTCAAAATGCAGCACCAAGTTACTGGTAATATTCTGGAACAAAAGCTTGTTTTTGCTTCACTCTTTCAATAACAACCATAAAAAGAATATATTAACAGCTCAATGCCTGAAAAAGTTTCTGGGAGAGCGACTGAGAACTCTAAAATCAACCCAGCTGCCCCTTCATCTCTCTCCGCCCCAGTGTTCCTGTGCCTCATGGACTAATCCAGGGGCTTGAGAGGTGAAATTAAACCATTATGGCAGAGCACTGGAAGCAGCTTTCATTAAGAGAGTAATAAATGAGCTGCTTTGTTTCTCAGGCTCCTTAAACTCAAGCCCGTCTTTCATAGATCCAGATCTTTACAGCCTCTCCGTCTGCAACCCAAACACAGACATGGACTCGGGTTTCACCTCTGTTTGGAGAGGCGGAAAGTAGGGGGGAGCAAATGAAAAGACGAAGGGGAAAAAAAGACCAACAAACTGAACAACTGCATCCATTTAACCGAGTATACAGCGGGAGAGGGAGAGTGAACAGAACCAATTATTGGCTGCGCTCTGGGCAGGAAGCAGAACTCCTCTGTTGCTGCCTGTGCCGCCTCAAGTTTTAATTAAAACGCCTCTTTCCTTTCAAAAAAAGGACAGTGCAGGGAAAGAAAGAAGACAATGAGAAAAAACAGTCCCAGTCAAAACAGACCCCGCGACGACAACAGGCTTTTGTGAGGTGCTGGGGAAGTTTGGGAGTTTAAAGTAATAAAGTAATAGTTTACTTGAAAATTTAAATTCTGTCATCATTTACTCTCCCTCATGGTGTCCCAAACCTTGATGCAGGGCACGTAATGATGGCTTAGACATTCTACAACCATTCTTTGTCGTTATAGAGTAAATATGCGTCCAAGCTATCTACAGCATTTACTCATTTTGCAGATGCTTCTGTCCAAAGCAACTTACGAAGGCAACAATGATTTACATAGAGAAAGTTTCAATAATTATATTAATATAATTAATATCATCATAATTTGGCAGCCGGTATAGGCTGTTGTCACTTTAAGACCTGATGCACGGACCCATTACACTGTTTTAAATAGCCAATATACTTGTCTTTATGTCCGCGCACTTTGGGTGTGAGCACAAAATCTACAGGAAGGAGTAAAATTATGCTCAATACGTGCAATCCCTCGCCGAAATTGTGGCTGGTATTGTGTAACCTGTGGAAGAGTTTCAGATATTTTAGTATTGATATCGAAAAAGTTCTATTTTTGACTACTCTACATTGTACTTAGTTTATTATTTCAAAAGCCTTTTTAAAAGACTACAATTGAAAAATGTATGTTATAAAACGTGGCTAGGAGTGACTGTGTTACACGCCACCACTGAAATCCCCCGGAATTTCTTCTGGATATTTTTCTTACACAAACTCATCGCTTTGCTTCAGAAGGCCTTTACTAACCCCCGCAGAGCCCTTTCGAGCACTTTTACCACGGATTGATGCACTTTGATGGACTTCACAAAAAAGATACCCATTGACTCTCACTATAAAGCTTGGCAGAGCCCGGACATTTATTAATATAACTCCGATCGTATTCGTCTGAAAGAAGAATGTCATATACACCTAGGATGGCTTCAGTGTTAAGCATGGGCTAATTTTCATTTTTGGCCAAACTATCCCTTTAATGTCAAACCCTTCAGTAAGGTTTAAGGAATTAATACTTTTATTTAGCAAGGACATTTTAAATTGATCAAAAATGACACTAAAGATACTAAGAAAAAAATCAATCAAATGAATGCAGGTCTTTTGAACTTTCTATTCATCAATGAATGAATTTCAACAAAGAGATGTTTCTTGAGCAGCAATTCAGCATATTAGAATGATTTCTGAAGGATTGCGTGACACTGAAGGCTGGAGTAACAATGCTGAAAATGTAGCTTTGCCATCAAAGATCTATATATTACATTTAAAAATATATATAAAAAAAAGAAAACTGAAGATTCCTCAAAAAGTCTCCTTTGTGTTTCACAGAAGAGGCCACAAGAGTGGGGGAAGAGTTTACATTTGTTGGGTGAACTATCCCTTTAAGTAGGCCTGAAGCTTGGCCTTAACAACCTTTGGAAACATACCACAATAATCAATTCACCCTGCCACAATCTCTCCTCCGGACACACTGGGGAGGATCCCATATCTGCTGACGGGGCCACTTACCCAATGCGCCATTTGACCAGTCTCACGCAGAGAAAGAGGAAGAGAAAGAAAAAAAAATGGTGTTCTAGCTCTTTCTGCTGATTGCACTTACATATATTCGCTCTGCCCCCAACCAGGTGACTTTTAAATCATCCGATAAAACGTTTTTTGGAGGGTGGGGGTGGTATTGTGTGACGCAGAGCCATAAATCCAAATAGACAGCGCAGCACTTTCAGAGAGGACTGATTTTTATGGCTATTTTAAAGTCTAAACTCATGGTTCAGTGCGAAAGAGGTGCAGTGCTTTCCAACTGTTTAATATAGTCCTTCTAAATGGATAACCTGATAATTGACACAAGATAATTATCTCCTAAGAACACAAATACATCAATTATTGCATTAGATAACATTATTAAACCAAGTAGAATATTTTATCATAACCAACTTAATTCTTCTTAGACATGTTTGCAGTTACCTTTAATCAGTTGATCCGAATGTGATTTTTGGGGACATTTGCAATTCATCTCAGTTCTAAATGTGTACAAACACATGCCCGTTTGGTTTAACGAGGCCATTTCAGACCTCATTTGCCAATCTAGTGATGCTGAAAAAGCCACAGAGCATGAAGTGAGACAGGAAAATCAGAAACCCATAAAAGACATGAAACCAGCAGGGCTTTGAGGTCTGCCTGTCCCACTGTGATGCCACACACAAACACACACCCCATCCACCATCTGGCTGCCGTGTCTGGAGAGTACAGAGAGAGATCTCGAAGGACTTGAAGATGGTCTCGGTGAGCTGCATCACCCAGATGCCCTGAAGCAATTTATCAGGGTCCAAAACTGCAGCAGGAAGAGTGTGTGAGCACAGATACATAGATCGAAACACCTGGATACTTCAATCTGATTTATGACAACCCAAACTACCCTGTTAGCTGGTCACCAGTATATGCTGTGTTTTGGATGCTGGTGTCACATCTTAACCAGCAAAACTTCTTTGATTAACTAGCTTCATAGTAATGCTGAAACACAAGCTAAACTGGCACTATAATGGAGCTGTCATGATATCATGGCCTAAAGAACTCACAACAATAATGATATTATCACAATATCTAAAGTAAAAAAAAAAAAAAAAAACTAATGCTATTCATATTTAACTTTGTGTGTTTTAATTTAAAAAATAAATAAAATCTCACTCAAAAGTTGCATTTTAGGATTAATGTCAAGGTGCAATACAGCCACCTACTATACTATAATATTTAAGATATTATCATAATGTGGTGTATTAACAAAGTATCAATATCTCCCATCTATCAGTTATCATCGATCGATACCAGTATTTTGCGACACCCCTACACCAAACCAGCATTTACCAGTACCAAACATTCACTAGCTTGCAAAAAACAATCTGGGAACAAGAACAATATTATTTATCTGCTTAACATCAAGCCAGCATCAACCAGCCAGGACCAGCACTAACCAGCATAATCCAACCTGGACCAACATTAATGCTCAATTTAACTAGCAATAAACAGTATAAACCAGCCTGAATCTATATGAATGTTCAGCTAAAATCTCACACAAAACTTAATTAACCTACACAGGACCATCACTATCCAACATGCAACTAACTACTGTACCTATCACCACCAAAACTGCCTAGAACAGCACTGACGCACATAATCCAACCTAGAACAACATGAATTCTAAAGATAAACCAGGCTAGACTAGCACTACAATCAAATCTGGACCACTATAAGGTCTCAGCACCAAGCCAGCACTGAACAGCATAAACCAACATGAATCTGGCCGTTTCAGCAGCGTATGCAAACTAAGCAGTGTGCTTCAATCTATCCACATCTATTTGGATATTTCTTGGATATTCACCTATAGTGAACTCAACTGCTGGACCTGTCAGCATCAGAAGAGTTCCTCAATTTGAAAGTCAAATGACAGTCAAAACACACACACACACACGTAATGAAAAGAAAACAGCTGTATTTCATTTAAAAATCATCAGGTCAGCACATCCATAAAGCCATGGAGGCCCATTGACCCTCACATTAATATTTAAATGTGTGCCTTCAGTCTTTTTGAAAAGAATTTCGACAAAAGATGGGGGGGGGGACTCTTATCTCTTTCCATCACCTTTCTGAGCAAGCATTCATTTAGAGAGAGTTGAGCGATCTCATTTGCAGGTGCATTAGTGCTTTTCGCTCGCTGCTCTCTGAGCCTCAGACGCTGCTGACAGCGATATGGAAGATAGAGGAAACACGTCCTTTAACCCCTCGGTGCACAAAGATGACTCAGTCTTTTAATGATGAAGAGGTTCAAAGCTTTTGCTTTAACCATATGGCAGTCTAAAATACTTGATTCTGATTGGTCAATGCCAGCATTCTGAAAGAAGATCACATGTATTTGCATAATGATGACTACTAAACTGAATTGTGTCTATACTTTTGAAGCAAATCAATATTAATCAATATTTCACACAAATTAATGTGTTACTTTAGAAAGTAGCAGAGTAATAACAGATATTATTACAGTCAGCTGGCCACCATTGTAAAATAAGAAAGAGATGGATAGATGGAAGAAAAAGAACATGGTCATCCTAAGTCTCAGCCAGCATGGCAAAGCATGAGAGAGGGATAAGATGGATTTGCATGCCATGGACAAGTAGAAAAAAAGAGAAAGGGAAATAGGAAAAGTGTGGTCAGCATCTGTAGCTCATTATTCACATCAGCTGCAATAATTTCCAACACACAGATCTGTCCACCCTTAAATAAATTATGGGCACACATTGTGTGCATTTAGTCAACTGCATGATAGAGATTGATTGGAGAGAAAGCATGAATAAATCTTCACACAGACAAAAAACACACACATAAATGCCTGCATGCATTGTAACTAGGGTTGTCAGTCGATTTAGCCTAAATATTTAAATGCAATTAATCAAACTATCAGTCAAATCATTTTGATAATAATAGTTTATATATAAACCTGTAATAATACAATTTAATTTTAATATATAATAATATATTTATGTAACTTTTACACTATAATATAAAATTATAATGTATTATAATAAGCCCTGGTTTCACAAACAAAGCTTAGATTAAGCCAGGAGTAGCCTATGTCTTATAGTTCAAATAGGACATTTAAGTAGCTTATATAAACGTGCCTTAGAACGTCTTGAGAGATCTCGAGACAAAACAACGACACTGACATAATTTAAAATATGCCAGTGCAAGTTGCATTCAGTTAACTTAAAACAGCTCAAACTTGCATTTTAGTCTGGGACTTATATACATTCATTTACACATAGGCCTATAATTTATAAATATATAACCACAACAGAATAATCATTTACTGACTATGTGACAGGTGATTTGAGGTCAAGCGTAGTACCATCTCATGGTAGTACCATCTCCCTTCAATCTTCACTGGGTTCCTTTGTGTCTGACAGAACAACGGTCAAGCGTTGGCTCAGTCTGAGGTGAAGTCATTTGTTAAAAGAACTCTTTCTCACTGCAGCAGTAATGGAGGACAGACCGTGTGACTTCAGATCAGGCTTGTTTATTTGGGCCAGTGACGTGGGAACAAGGACTTCAGCGATGCACTTACTGACATGACAACACTCTCAGACCTCTTTAAATGGTGAGGGCTTGAGCGACGGTTTGGATGTCTGTGTGTGTGTGTGTGTGTGTGTGTGTGTGTGTTAGGAGTCTAGAGTGCTTTCTATAACCTAGGCTATTTGATGTTTCCACCGAGAGAAAAATGTCAAAATGACAGCCCAAACGAGCCTGCACTTAAAATCCTGACTGAGCACTTAAATTCACCTAAACGCACATGAACGAGAAACAGATATAAGAAAGCACACTTGAGTAAAAATTATCATGGCATTCTTCAAAATTAAGCTGATTTTTACAACCTGCATCAATCTCCTATCAACTCAACTGAAAATGTATACGTTATTGACGATCCACACATCATCTTCTAAAGTCATCCTGAATCACACCCCAATTTACTATTGTAAATTATGTGATGCATTTAATAGCAAAACAGGATATAAATGTAAAAAAAAAACAGGTTAGATTAGGAACTGATTGGATGGCACAAACGAGAGCAATTCTTCTCAACACTGAGCCATATGTTTTTGGAGGTGACTGGTAAAAACGAGTACTTTGTGATTTCAAATGAAATGGTTTCATTTTTCACATTCAGATAAAAGATTAATAAGCAAATAATGTGCACAGATGAATCATGAACAATAATACTTAAAACAAGAAATTCATGGGGTCAGTTTTGATTTGAAGACCACACCAGAAGTTACAAAACCTGTGTATTAATGTACTTGGCTAACAGAATATTAATAAATAATCATTTTAAAAACAATATAATTATGGCCATCGCCTTCTAACATTACCTGATTTACACATTAGTAGTGTTTTAAAATTGCAAAGGCATGTCCGCATTCATAATTCATCAGATGTATGGCGTTATTAGGCCGTGCTGGTGAACTGCGCTCACTGACGCATTGGAAACGTGTCAAAACGGAGTCACTCCACTTTCCACAAACCCAGATGGTCCCCCAGACCCTCATCTTACATCTTACACTCTCTCTCTCTCTCTCTCTCACACACACACACACACACACTCAATTTGCTTTTTGTCTCCCTCCCCCATCTCTTCCATTCGCTCTCTCATCCGACGTGCACATGGCTTTGACACATTGTTTGTGGTCATCGGGCTGGTTTGGCAATTAGTAGCCATAATCTGATCTGACTGATATAGGCTCAAGGAGAGTATAATACACACAAATCTACCACAGCAAACACACTTTAAACCACAAAGGCCAATTGCCTTTCAATTAGCCACTATAAGAAGGGATCACTAACCCCGTTCCCTCCATCTGTCGCCTTCAAACACACTTCAACCTGAACGTGGGGGGGGGCTCTCCAAAATGAATTTCAACAACACTTTTGTCTGTTCTGAATGTCTGAAAAGTAAATCAGACACATTAGAGCTTGCGCAGACATAATTCAGTGCTGATTGTCTGTGCAAAATTAGAGAGCGTTTTGGCTTGTGATGCAAAAAAAAAGCATGCCCGCTTAGGCAAAGCGAGTTACCGAGCAGCAGAGGGTTGAAAATAAAACTGTCTGAATTGTAAACTACACACAGATTTGAGCTATACCTGTATGAGTGTTTTCAGACAGAAGGACAGGCAAACAGGTTGTGTGATGGATAGAATTGGAGAGGCAGTGGAGATGGAAACAAATAGAGAATCCCTTCGTGTTGGCTGTGTGTTCATTACTGATCTGGAGACCAATCTCACGACACGCACACACACACACAGCATGCCGAACTTAACGTTTGATTTCTGGCGCGGCTGCAACAACCAGTCAACCACCATCTGTCAAATGCCAGACAGGGAGGGAGAATTTTTTTTCTCCCTTTCTCATTTTTGCGGTGTTTCTGCTTGATTTTCAGAATAAATCATTGACGTGATCTGAATACAACACAATAATGGTCTTCATCTGTGGTTTGTTTAAATATCCCTGAACAGGACACAGATTATTACTCATCCAATATGGGTTTGTAAATTAAATAGTTCACCTGAAAAAGAAAATGATCTATGTTGTTATTTATTTACCCTCATGCTATTCCAAACCTGTCTAGCTTTCTTTCTTCAGTCAGTGGAACACAAAAGGAGACGTGAGGCAGAATGACAGTCACCATCCACTTTCATTGTGTGCAAGAAAGACTGAGACTGTCAGTCTCTAACATTCTTCTGTGCTCCATAGAAGAAAGCAAGTCATACAGATTTTTTGACAATGTAAATAGAGTAAATGACAGAATAATCTGGGTGAACCATCCTGAATGTGTGGTTATATTCGTTTATCTTGCTTTTTAAAAGCATCTAAGATTAAAGTGCATTATAAAAAGTCATTGATTAATTTTTACAGCCCAAAAATCACACCAAGCCAAATGATACCACCAGTTCCCAAAAAAGATTTTTCTACCTTTTACCTAAAGAAAACATTTAAATAGCCAAGTTAAGTCTTACAGATCATACTGCACATTGTATCTTCAGTACACGTCTTAACGTTACCATATTTTACCCACACACTAGTATGTAGCTGGTAGACCATTTTGAACCAGCAACAAACCGGCTGGTCATAACATCTTAAGGTAAGCAAGCTCGTTTCTCTTGGTCATAACTGGACATTAGCAAGTCCAAGACGGCAATTAACTGTTTTTTTGTTTTGTTTTTTTTAGCTGGTCCAAAGCAGGTTAAGGAATAATGTTTTCTGGTTGTTCATACATTGACCTGCTATAAAACAGCTATTATGTTCTTTACCACAGTTACCATGTTAAAACCCAGCAGGGTTTTAAGTAATCCAACCAGTTTCATTCATTCCTCAACATTCAGCACCACGACCATCCCGCGTCTGTGGAACCGCCACAGAGCCTCCTTCTCAACTCCGTTGGAAGCCATAAAAAATATTTTTTCCATACTTAAACTTAGTCCTCACGAATAAAGTCCAGCGCAATTTCCCGCTACGAGAGATTTACCTGTCAAACCTGGAGCGTGACACACTCCACGGAGCGCGTCAAAAAGAGACAAACATCCACATATTTACCTTCCATCGCGAAAACGGCCGTTACAGCACACAAAGTCGTTATTAATCCCACAGTCATGGTAAAAGACATTGGCCGCTGCCGCGGTGTCCACTTGATTTGGGAAAACCGGACGGCGTGGCGTGCGCGTAAAATCCGTCACTTGTCACGAAAGGTGATATTCCAGCGAGCGAGCGGCGTGGAGTCACATCGCAGGCAGTAGTAAAAGAGTGAGTGAGTGGATGCTGCCACGGACGCTGAGCGCCGAGACGAGAGCTTGGGAGACAACGGACCCCCCGAAAACCCCTTTAAAACGGATGGACCAATCAAACACTGCAAACCGAAAACCACCAACCAATCACAGACATTCTCTCCTTTCAGCGAGCATTGTTATTCAAAACAAAAACTTTTCAGTGATTCTCTATAAGGTGAGATACGTCTTCGGTTGGAAGGGAAATAGCGAACTCAGGTGGCCACAAGCGGAACTTCACAGTTCACATTCAAAGGTGTAAATCACTTCTCTCAAGTGTTTTTTTATTATTATTTTGTTGTCCGTTGATGCTACCTAAATCGCAAAAGATTAAATTAGATGCTTCTCTAAATCAGTCTTTAAATAGCTATCATACAACACAATGTTGCTTTTTGACTTAAACATCGTTTGCATGAAACTGAGTAGGCTAGGCTAGGTGACTAACATAAAAACGTATTTATTTAAGGCAATATATAAAAGCAATAATATAAAATAAAATAAAAACATTTAATATGTTATGTAGCCTATAAGGATAATAAAGTTACATTTAAAAAATATCTTACTATACAAATAAATCTAGTTTTAGAGAAAGTTTTACAAATCCACACAGAACTATCTGGATGTTGCTACTGTTGTAATGGACATTATAACAAAAATAAAAATGATCGTGAACATATTCTTTTTACTCATCATAATTAATGGCTACATTTAGAGCAAGAATAAAGCGTGTGTCCCTGGAACATAATTCAGGTCTAAACAGGTGAAAGGTATTTTACTAAAGACAGATTTGGCTCTGTTTTGCACCTCTTCTCTTATGATTGATGGTTTTAGAATAAGAATTTGACATGAAACTTTATAAAAATGACATGGTCTGGGTTGTTCTTGCAACAGGTCTGTCAGGAGAAATAAATCAAATAGTTCCTTGTCTTTCTAATCATCTGGGCACAATGTAGTTGTAAATGATTTGAAAGCAATAGTAGTAGGCCTAACATAAAACACAACATCTTTCATCATCCTGCAAGACTCCAGCCCAAAGGTAGACAGAAAATTACGACTGAAGTAATCTGCAAAGTGAAAGTGGGGTTGAAGTAGGCAGACAATTGGAAGAGACAGAAAGCGAGTCAGAGAGACCATGCGGTTGATACATTAAGGGGAGGTTCTACAGGTGAACACATTCTCGTCTTTCCTTTCACTCTTAATGGGATTAAAAGAAACTTTGAAGCAAATAAAAACAAGATTGTGACTTCACCTATCTAAGCTTAAAATAATATAAAATATGAATAATAGTAATACATTTGCATATTATGTACCAACATTTTCAAAATGATGTAGACCCAACAGAAAATTTCACAATTCTTATTTTTTTTCATCTTCTGTTTGGTTTTACGTAATATTAAGGCCAGATCAATCAAAAGGTTATTCAATGAAAAATGGCTAGAAAGAATCTAACAGATGCTCATGTAGAGGCTATATAGATGATAGATAGATAGATAGATAGATAGATAGATAGATAGATAGATAGATAGATAGATAGATAGATAGATAGATAGATAGATAGATAGATAGATAGATAGATAGATAGATAGATAGATACCCTTTACCCGGGTCAAATTCCTTCTAAAAGCAAATGTATGCTTTCTATATGAACCATGTCCCCTTAATTAACAATGTGAAATGTTTTGCTATTAATTGGAGCTCTATTCATTAGCACATTGAGCTTAATAAGCAGAGGATGTAAATGAGTTGGAGCTGGCTGTGCACAGTGGGCCACTGCTGGGGAACCGCTGTTCTCAAGCACTGACTTTACAAGACTAGAGCGAGACAAGAACAAAACCGACCTGTCAGGTGAGCACCACACACACACACACACACACACAAATGTGTGCACCTTGAGGTTTGTGTGATGTACGTAGCCAAACGGGTTTGCATGTTCCTTTCCCAGTGCCAGCAGAGTTGTTCTGAGAATTGCGTGTGCATGCTGAAGCCGTCATTATCTTCATAAGGGCAGGAGGAAGACATTTGCATTCAAATTGGACTCTAATTGCCCTGCAAAGTCAGGGACATTTTATAATCATATTTATGCAAACAGCACACGTCACAGTGTCTACTCTCCCTCACTCGGTTCCCTTGGATTACATTTTTGTAACACACAGCTCATGCTATTTTAGAAGTATACACAATATGCAAATGTTCATATATGCATGCATTTGCATGGAAACACCCCTATATTTACATTGGTCAAAGTGTGCGGTATGGAGCAGAGAAAACATTATGGAATACTGTATCCCACAATCCAATGGATTCGACCTGACCTACTTTTTACAGTGTAAAAAATTAACTAGAATTATTATTTTAACATGTTTTTTTTTTTTTTTTTTTTTTACCTACTTGATGAGATTGCCAAAAGTTCATTCATTTTACACAAAATCGGATAAAAGGCCGATTGACGTTGGGAGATATAACCTACAGTATAGCCTTTTCGCAGCACTTTACATAATTAAACTTATGGCGATCCAGAAAGATTCAAACGACAATCATCAGTGTCAACTGGAGATTCACCAGTTATAAAACCCAAAAGACTTCATACTTCGGATTTAAAAAGGCAAGAGAAAAAGCAACCGGCTCATGTGAACACAAGGATTTAAACATCGGCGGGGCTTTTGGACGGTGTGTGAACTCCGTGTTTTGAAGGGGTTCGAAACGACGGCTTTTTTCTGCTGAACAAGTAAGACAATTCAATAGTTTAATCGTGTAACAGTACCACAATTGTTTGCTTAATTCACATAGTTATGGAGTTTCCTTTGTTGTGCCTTTCTCGTTTAGCTATTATGGAGAATATGAATTCTGAACTACACAGGTAACGTTAACCATAAAACATTAAATTTAGTCACGCAATGCTGATGTTGTTAACATTAACAATTTGAGAACAAAGTATAATTTGCACGGTTCGACATGATAAACGATCGTTAGATTTAATCAGCACGATTTACAGCAATGCTTTTCCCCCCTTAGTTGATCAGAACAAAAATTGATGTTACTTACTTGTTCAGATTAGCCTACTTTATCCGGTGACAATTCTTATGTTGGTCAAACTTTCAAAAAGTGAATCTGTGATTCTGAATGACAGTATCCACACAGCGCGGTGATTGACAGCAGCACACTCTCCTCAAAACACTGTGTTCATCCGCGCGGTTTCATGCTGATGTACAACTCACGCAAAGTTGATAATTCCGCGAATAACTGCAGTTACAGATTGTGAACAGAGATGGCGACAAAGAGGAAAAGCTGCGGACTGAAGCTTTAATATACCCTGGTGAAAAATAAATAAATAAAATGTATTTGAAATACATTTATTTTATGGCAAGTACTACAAATACCTTTACATATTGATGTCCTTAATATAACTACCCTGCAATTGTGCTTTTGGTATACTAAATTGATACACTTAAAGTCTGCTAAATTGCAACAAATTATTTCATTTAGTTATCCAGAAATAGTGCTGAGGTCCATATATATTGTATTGTGCTAAAATGGAACTACTGCAAGAATATTAAAATTTAAATATATTGCATTTAAAAACTGATATTATACAGAGATCATACTATCCTTACTAAAAGTGATATTAAAAACACATTTTAGGCTTTAGGATTAAGAAATTTTGATTGTGCAAATAAAGAAGTACTCCAAATAAAGATTAATTATAATATTTATAATAGTAAGTCTCAAGCGATATGTCAGTAAATATCTTAATGGATTTGTAGTATACTTAGTATGAAATAAATGTATTTTAAATACATTTTGTTATAGGTTTTCTTCACTATCATTCTTGATGTGAACAGGCTTTTAGAGTGTATAGAGTGGGCTTATAAAGTGAATCTATGCAGCGGTGTGCTTTCTTCCTTCTGTCCATCTCTCTAAGGTGTGCTGAAACAGATGGTGTAGACAAAGAGACCTCCCTAAGGGACAGTCATCAGACGGGGGCTTGCAGACCAACCCTGCTGTATCCAGTTCTACAATTACCAATAAAGAGACCTGCCTCGCTCTTTTCCAGTTCATCTCCTCATCTGCATCCCATCAGACTGATTTGGCATTGGGTGTCCCGCACCTGATAACACTCAAAGAGCATCCACTACGGTCATCTGTCTCTCTCTCTCCCCCCCACAAGCTGGCTTGTATCTCTCCTGGGTTCCTTCTCCAATACTGGAGAGGAAATTCAATCGTGCTTCAATAATCTCATTGAGGCCCACAGCCAGACCAGGCTATGCTGACATGACTGTCACACAAAACAGTATTGCATTAGAAACATGCAGCATGTCATTTCCCCACTGAAATAACAGCAGTACATGGCGAGAGGCCGCTGTATACTGACAGACTATTGATTATGCCTGGCAAATTACAGCTACAGCCTGTATGAGCTGAAACACCAGCACTGGCCCAGAAACACATTTCAAGTCTGGAAACACAGCTGTGTGTTTCAAATATACACAAGAGTTTGCTCAACTCGGCCTGTGTTGGGAACATGCAGTCTGTTGAAAGCATTTAAGGCCCAATCACACCAAGAACGGTACACTGTAAAAATGAATTTTGATGATTTGTTATCACAACTTTTTATATTTTGTCAAATCAACTTAGATAATTAATGTAGTTCAGATAACATAATATTTTGAGTTTCTATTTATTAAACCAATCTCCTTTGTTGTATTAACTCAAATTTTTTATTTCAATGAACTCAAAATTTTAAGGCAACCAGGTAACTTACTTTTTTAAGTTAATCCAACTTTTTTTTTTTACAGTGTAACTATAATGATAACGATAAAGATAATGTTTCACAAATCATTCTATAGCTGCATGATTCTGGATAAATTGAGAATCACTTTTTTTTTCAAACAGAGTTCACGATTCTTCCGTGATCGAGTTGCATCCCAACATGGAATTTACTAGAGGTTCTGACAAAATGTTAATTTATCTGATTTATAAAAATAAAAAAACTGGCTTTAATGGCTGGGTAGGACATACTCTCTTGAATAGGTTCTTATTTTGAATAAGTAATAACTTTGTGACCGTTAAATAATGTATGTTCTGCATAGTGTGAGTGTGTATGAATGAAATCCAGACGTATTAAATTCATGTCGAATGTCATTATCATGTGACCTACCTGGGTCAGTTGCGTTGCATCTGTGCCATTTACAAATCCTCTTCTGTGGCCTAGAGTCCATCATATGCACACTTCAGAATCTCGCCTGAAGAAGTAGGTCATCCGGGTACTTGTTGCCCACTCTTTTTGTTTGAGTACTGTGATTTCGGACATAATTCTTTTGTCACATACTGTTTTTCGCCTACTATATATTAGAGAAGTGTGCTATTCGGATTCAGCAAATGACTCAGTCATTGTTTAATTACTGTATGAATCAGCGTTTTTGAACGAATATCTTGAATGAATGATTCAATGACAAATACATTTTTAACAGTCACTTGTCGCCACCTGGTGACGTAACAATGTAATCAACACAATCGTTATTTGAAGTGCCAAATACCTTCCAAAGGTGATTTGATCTACTTTGATCGCTTCCCATTGACATCAGTGTGAACTATACCTGTTATATATCTGAACTATACATTTATCCCAGTGCTTCTGTGATAATATGAATATTTGTCAGATGAACAATATTATTGGAATCACTTTCACAACGATTTTCCCCAGCTGATGAACAGAAAAAACATAGACAGCCAATCAGAATCCACCTGACTTTAAAGAGCTTGAGCATTTAAAAAGTTATTGTTATAGTTATTGTTCCTGGTGTGAACAGGCCTTTACACTATATAACTAAAACATGCTTTATACATTATTATTTATTTTATCTTTTTATTTGACCTTTATTTAACCAGGATAATCTCTCTGAGATAAAAAAAAACAACTATTTCACAGGAGTGTCCTGCCCAAGAATGGGCAGCAGTTACAATCACAAACTTACAGATCAAAACAACAAAACATTTAAAAACAATTGCACATCATTGATCTTCTTCAAGTGACCGAATAATAGATTAAAAATGTTCCATAGACACCAGAGTTTGTCATTTCAATTTAGTTTGGAGTAGATAATTCCATTCAAATGGAGCTGCATAAAAAAAGCCATATTTCCCAGGTCACTTCTTACAAATGGAACAGAAAGAGTATAACAAATTTGAGACCAGAGTGAATATTTCCCAACACATTTTTTTTTTTTTTTTTTTTGAGTAAGACAACCTAGATACGAAGGCAACAACTCCAGAATAGTTGTATAAATAATTAGGTAATAGTGTATTTTCCTACTAATGGACAGAGAGGGCCAGGCTACTCTGTTATACTGAGGTAAAGGTTTACAATCTGATATAAATCTTAAAGCGCTATGATTAACGGCATCCAAAGAAGAGAGAAGATGAGAAGGAGCAAATTGATACACCACAACCACATAATCAAGACTATTTATGTAGATGGTAAATAAAAAAGGCCCCAACACAGATCCTTGGGGAAAAACAATCTCCAATAGTCGTGAATGTTTACCTTCAGCCTGAACACATTGAGTTCTTTCACTTAAATAATTTTGAAACCAGTTGGAGTTGGATACGTAAGTTGTATTTTTGTTTTGAAAAATGTTTAAAAACCATTTATGAGATATGCCGAGAGGTGAATACTCAAGTCATATCATTTGCTTAATAAGATAATAAAAGCAGTTTTATTCTCCATGTAAAGCCCTATCTTACACCCGGCGCACAGCGGTGCCAGGAGCGACGCAAATGTTTTTAGTTTCAGCCCGACGCAGTTATCATTTTCACGTCCTGTGCCACGTTGTTTAAATAGCAAATGCATTTGTGCCCATTTGTGCGCCCATGTGTGCTGGTCTGAAAACGAGGAGTGTTAAGGCGCATTGATGGCTCATTGCTCTTTTGAGGCAACTGAAAATAGCGCCTAATGCACCTAAAGGCGGGTGCATAACGCGCATACACTCTGCTTATTAAACACACAGGGAAGCGCAGCAGCACACAAAAAAAAATTTAATATGAAAAATAAATGGATTACAATGTAAAAGATTATTATTGAGTATAAGATATGGTGGAATCCGGCTTGTCACGTAGATGGTCTGCTCACTCGCTTTAACCTCGATCTAACCATCGATTTAACCAGATCCGTTTGCGCTCTGGAGAAGCTTTCAGTCTTTCTGCTTGCAAATTCCGCCATGTGAAAGCGAATCCGCCATGGTGCGAGCACAACTGGATTTTAAAGGGAATGGGAGATGAAGATCTGATTGGTTTATTACACGTAAAGCCCAAAACACACCCATTACTCATTAGGAGAATAGGGACAACCCTTTTAGACCATGCGCCGGTGCGCAGACCATTTTCCCCTCCGTTTGACAAGCAAAAATGGATTCGGACACACCATAAGTGCACTTGCGCTGTTCGCTTTAGACCATGCGCTTAGATCCTTAAAATAGGGCCCATAGTGTGTGTCCCAATTCATAGGCTGCATCCTCCGGAGGGCGCATTTGAAGGCTGCATACGTCCTCAAGGATGTCTTATTTAAGAAAGTTGACTGTGATTCCTTGATGATGTATACAGCCTTCAAAGGCTCCCTATGGAGGACACAGCCTCTGAATTGGGACACAGGTGGAGAGAGTTGCTTCATGGAGGCCGCCATGTTGAGATCACATGACCATCTTAATGCTACTCATTTTATCTGTGTAAAGTTCCATCACTGGACACATTTGCTCAATTGCATTATCTCTTAACAGAGCCTCGTAACTCAAATTAGTTGATCGTAGAGAACACTGGTGGGAATAGTCTCCACGATGCTCAGTCTCATGATGCTTTTGGGAAATGCAGCCCAGCACAATAACAGAGTGCACCTATACTACCCAGTGTTGTTATTATTGACTAAAACTTTGTTTTCAGTAACTGAAATGAAGCTGAAAAAATATATATAAATAAAATCATAATGAATAAAAGAAAACTTAAACTTGAAATGAACATCAGAAATGTTGCCATGTTGAAATATATGTAATAATTGTATTCTACTCTTATTATTTCTGCCATATCTTTGGAATAATAAGAATAGCAAGAGTTAAACAAATGGAAGGTCAAGTTGAGAGCATTGGATTGTGGGATAAAGAATTCCACAGAGTATAAATTATAATGCTATAAATGTTCAATATAGGTCATCCAGGTATTCCACATGTACTAAAATAAGAGCAGTATGATAGTATTCAATTCTGAACATGTTTTTGAAATGGCCAACTAATGGGCTTCACCTTAAATGCAGCAATTTAGTCTAGCATTTCAAAGAAACATTAGAGGTTTATAATTAAAGTTGTTTCAAAAACCTACAGTTGACCTTGAATATAAAAGCTGTGCAGTTCTACTGCCTCTAATTGAAGCTAAAAATGCAAGGTTGCAAGGGGTGATGCCGGACAGCTTGGTAATCGCAAGTATTATACAAAGTAATGATTTTAAAAAAAAAAAATGTATGGAAAGGCAGAATGAACTCAAACACAGGCTCTAATCACCTTGAGATTTCTCCCTCGGGAAACTTCAAGGGCAGAAGCAGAGATTCAAACAGACGATTCAAACTCTCGTGGCATGTAAATATGAGCAGGATCCACGTACAGAACTTATTCAAATTCAAATTGCAACTAAAATGGTAAAGTAGGTCCTATCAAATGAATCATTAACTAAACCTAACAGATACTTTAAAAAGAACATGCAAGAGCCAATACACAATTACTCGGATAAATTAGTTGAAATGCATTACCAGATATATGAAACCACCTGTTCAAACATCTATAAATAAACATCAATAAAACTGTTATATAAAACTGTAGTAAAAAATTTGAAGATGAAGATATATGCTTTTTGGTTGCATAATGTTGAATCAAACTATCAAAGCCAATTAATAAACGTGTGGTGACAGGGCCTTCTCTGATGACAAAACTGGGAACAGCTGGGAGTGGGATACTACATTCCTTGGACAGGAATTCCATCTTAAACCACCTCATTTTATTAGTTACTTATAAGTACATGTTTATTTATTTATTTAGAAAAGGGACAGTGTACATTAATTGACATTCTTAGATGTAAATGTACCCAAATTAGCCCGAAGGCTAGTTTTCATTGGTAGTCCCTTTGCCAGATGTTATAGGCTCTAAACTAGAGAAAAGAGTTAAACATTACAACCATACACTACAACAGTCATAAAACTAGAACTTGTTAACACCTCTGTAAAATACAATTAGACATATTATACAAAAAGACTATATAAATACACACAATAAAACAAAAAAATATAAAATATTGTTATGAGTTAAATATGAATGATTAGGTCTACAATAAAATTAATAATAGTAATAATAATACTAGAGGAGCAGCATTCATGTTTACATTGTTGGTTATGAAGAAGCCATTTCTTAAGATTAAGCTTAAAAGAGTTAAGTGATGAGCACTCTCTAATTGGTTGAGATACAGTATTCCCCTGATGTGAAGCTCTGTATGAGAAAACAGCTTGACCAAACGATGTTTTCCTACGTGGAATTATACAATCCGCTCTAATTGCACCTCTTGTAATTCTGTTTTCAATAGATTTCAATTTAATAAAATCCACCAAAGGAGGGGGAGCCAAACTATGCATAATCTTATAAACTAAAAAAAAAACATTTTTAAAGTTGATTAGGTTTTCCCAGTTAAACAAATTATACATATATTTATAATGTGACAATGATGAAAACTGAATTGTTTTTTATCTAAAGTTTTAAGTGCTTGTTTGTATAATGATTCTAAGGGTTTTAGGTACAGTAGTACAGTACTTTAAACTCTGATCTGTGTGAACATGTTTTCTCACCTAAACTACATTCAGTAAGATGAGCACAATCAGCTGACACATGACCGACCGTCAAAGTTGAAACAATGTCAGTTGTTTAAATGTTGAAAAAAAGTTTATTGCCAAATGGCTGTAAAAAGTTTTTTTTTTTTTTTTTTTTTTTTTACAAGATCTAATATGAAACAATGTTTAAACAACATCGCAATAACAATGTTGGCTCAACTTGCGAAAATTGTTATTGCGATGTTGTTTAAACATTGTTTCATATAGATCTTGTAAAAAAAAAAAAAAAAAAAAAAAAAAGCTTTTTACAGCCATTTGGCAATAAACTTTTTTTGGCTCAACTTGCGAAATTGAAACATTGATTAACCCGTGAATAATAGTACATTGTTTTATAGTCTCAGTTTTACTGAGAGAGAAGATTTGATGAAAAAGTCAGTGGAGATGGCACTAAACGTGTTTGCTTAATACCCTGTTTCAGATGTTAAGATTAATATTTGCTGCTATAGGAAAGACTTATTTGCTCTACTGTTATTTCTATTACCGGTATATTATTTTAACCATTATTGCATTAATTGTCATTACAATAACCTTTTTGCTAACATGATGTTCCCATTATGTGGCCAAAAAGAAAAGTATTCACATTCAAAAGTGAAACAGCTATTGAACAAGAAAAAAAAGAAAAAAAAGTAGGGCTGGACTATATTTTGGAGTTTTTGATTGGATTGTGAAAAGTGAGCACTGTATACTGGAATGGAAGCATTTTGATCAAATATTACAAAAGTCAAAAAACATTATAAAAAATGCATAAATGTTATAAGAAACTGTTCACAAACATAATGCTTTAAAGCTTTAAATTTCTACTTTTCCTCTCTATTATGACGTATATATTGAATTAAATGACTTATTTAACAAACAAACAAAAATGTAGGTCGGGACTTGGTTTCTTATGATTGGAATTTGGAAAGTTGAATTGTTGATTTTTGATTCTCGAATAATTGACAGGTTGCTGGAGGAAAGGGATTATTGTCCTGCCCTCGCGCCGGTGCAAGTGTCATCAGAGAAGAGGAGTTTTTGCGTGGGGGAGCATTCATGTTTTTTAATTATAGATTACAAGGACACAAATTTAAATAAATAATAATGTGCACGGATAAATCATTTATAATAAACACTGCAAAATTCCATAAAAAAAAAAGAATTGTCCATTTGATTTCATGGTGACTTTAAGAAAATAAATAGGGTCAATTTTGATTTCATGAGAGAGAGAGAGTGTGTGTGTGTGTGTGTGTTTGAAGAGAGCAGCACGCATCTGTCTCTGTGTTGAGTAGATTAATAACTCGTCTACATTTAGCCCCAGTTTCCTGTGTTTTACAAAACTTCTTCAGTCACATAATTCACAATGTAACACATTGAAATTGCTAAGAATCCACTCAGACCAACTCTCAGCAATGGTCTGCGTAGTGTTTGTGTGAAGCAGTGACCCGAGAAACTGCTCATGTTGACCTACTTTAAAAACCACTAGCCAAACCACTCTTCTCCTGCAGGTGCAGTTAACAGTGCAAACTTACATGGATAGTTCACCCCAAAAAAATTAATTGTCATTTTAACCATGTGTCTTAACAAACCTGTTGAATTTTATTTCCTAAATTGATCTAAGTGAATGAAAACATCCTGCAAATTTTTAAATATGAAAGTTCACCGTATACAAAGTTATTGTCTCTCAAAAGTAAGAGTCGACTCTGAGTCGCTGATATGAATCGATAGACGAACGATGCTTTTTCTCTATCTAGATGACGTCAACTTGACAAGTTATTTGAATAAGATACGCCCACTTATTGCGCTCGTAGACGCCAGGGAATACTTGAAAACATCATGTCGACGAGACGCTGTGTTCTGAAGTGCGACGCAAAAGCAAACTTTTTTCATCTGCCCAGGGAGGAGCATTTGAAGACTAAGTGGCTACAGTTCATATATACAACTATACCACAGAAGTATAGCCTGAACCTTGTGCTTTGTTCGCGTCATTTTGAAGGTGATTGCTTCACAAACATAAATGCTATCAGATATGGATTCACGAGCCGGCTGATATTGAAGCAAGGTTCAGTACCTAGTTTATTTGGATCAGCTTCCTCCTACGAATCACAACCTGTAAGTATTATTAATATTAATAATTGTTGCTTTTATGTTTTATGTAGCATGCTCAATAATTATTTTGTGTGTTGTGTACGCACAGTGCAGCTTCTATAGTCTTCAATGTCAATTGTATTGAAATAATGTGAAGTGTTTGTCGTTGCTATTGGAGTTGTCATATAGAATAGAGCAATACCTAGTACTGCATTATCAATATGTTTATGCGTTGGGCTAACGCAAACAAAGACTGAATGTGCTTTTACCACTGAACTTTGGGCTATGGTTGCTAACATAACTCAACTTAAATTCCTTCTGTTACACACAGGGAAGCGCAGCGGGACACAAACTAGCCAAATATTAAAAATAAAAGAATTACAATGTGAAAGATTATTACTGAGTACATAAAGATATGGTGGAATCTGGCTTGTCCCGAAGATGATCTGCTCACACACGCTTTAAAGCAACACTAAGTAAGATTTTTTACCTTAAAATAATGTTTCCAAAATCGTTTCAGTGGTTCATCAAGTCGTAACAGGGTGAAAGGCACTTATGCCTCCGCTTTGCGGTCCTTTATCTGCTATATAACCACGCTATGTAAGATTGCCAGATTTCACATTCACATTTCTGTAGTTCTAATGAGACACAAGACAACTACAAATTTGACTTGCTTTACGTCAAGCGTTACAATAGTCATTATTTTGTTTTTCTTCGTTTCTGATGTCGCAATACATCATACTTTCATGAAATAATGCAACATACTCTACTTTGTGGACATCGTTCATGCCAAAGCCGGTGCTGGATAAACAACGAGCGTGTGTGCGATGGTAGGCTGCTAAATTATTTACGACAGCGGTAATGGACAATTCCACTTCCAACCAGTAGGGCGACTGCAGAGGAAAAGTTACTTGGTGTTGCTTTAACCTCGCGACCATTTTTCCCGTCGTTAAACTAGCAAAAGTGGATTCAGATACGACCTAAGTGCACTTGCGCCGTGCTCTTTAGACCATGCGCTTAGATCGTTAAAATAGGGCCCTAAAAGTGTTCATTTAAACTTGAATAAATAATAAAACATAAGGGCGACTTTCTTTTCTCTCTGTTATTGTTACTCTATTCTCATTCACTCTCACACAACAGCTGTATTTGTATTATTTGTTGTAGTATTTGTTTCTTCTTTTTCCACCGCATTGTGAGCTGTGCCGCGTTTTGTTTGTTTGTTCTTTTTTGTGCGAGAAGTATCAGTATGGATATGTGTATCAGAAGGAGCAAGTTCAAAATCTAGTGTGTTTCTCTCCCTTGTGTGTTTGAAAGCAAACAGGGATTGATTGGTCCAGGCTGCAGTTCCTCTCTAGAGATGACCCAGGGGTCAAAGGTTGGATTTAGTGTGTCAGAAGTAGGCATGAAAATCCACACCGTCGTAAATCCACACACACTCACAGAAAGGAAGAGGCAGAGAGACACCATTAAAAATGATGAATGGGCTCAGAGAGCAGCGGAAGCTGATGACAGTAGCAGCAGCCCAAAGTGCTATGTTTTGTGTATAACACTGGCCCAGTTCTGTGACACACACACACACACGCACACACGCACGCACACACACACACACACACGCACACGTACACACACGCACCAAAGTCTCCAAAGATCATGAGGCTGGCTAGGATACATATACTAATGTGTTTCTTTTAAGTCTGAATGCATCAGAGTCTCCTCACGGTACAAATATCTTCATAATTGGCAAAAGTTAGAGGTAAAAAATGAGTAGGGGAAAAAGATGTGGTATAAGGGTCTTAATTTTATCAATAAAAAATACCAAGAATAGTAATTACGTTTTTTTATCTTAAGAGGTACAGTTACTATGTTTTTTGGTTATCAATACATCATCAATCCTTCTTCCACAATGTGTTTTTGTCTTACCCTGATTGCGTATACTACGTCACTCACCCGTGTGTGTCTCGCCACACCGAAAATAGAAAAAAGTTGTTCTGGCTGTTTGACACGTGTGTAGGTTAGATGTTACAACGAGTGAGAAAGGTTGACATAGTGCATGCTAAATCTCCAACCTCCAGGGAATCACCTGCATTTCCAGCCCATAGATAATAGCCGAACAGAGGAGAATCTGCGTTCAACACGATATAGCTCGTAATAAAACAAGAATCAACATTGCTTGGCTTTTTGAACTGAGGGATTTGAAATGCTGTAAAAGTAACACAGAGATGTTTTTTTCATTACTCTACCGGAGAGTAAGGTATTTTATTGAACAGATAAATTGTCATAAGTGGCTCTCCTAATAATAATTTCCTAATGGTAGTTGTAGCACTGTTCTGGAAATACCATGTATATTAGTGGGTAAAGCTACAGCATCTTCAGCTAGTCAGCTTGAGATCCTTTCCATCTAAACGGTTTATATCTCTTAAGCATATGATTTATGAGCAGTAGGATAGCCTCTTTCTCTCTTTTAGCTATGAGAAAGAACCATATTCATCTGCACAGTCACGCAGAGCCGAAGCCGGTACCTTCACTTTTACTTGCATATACTGCCACTTCTCATACATTGCCAGCATTCACTCAGAGTCTAAGCGTCAGTGTCTGGTTGATTAGTAATGACATCGTATTTCATCGACATTACGTATTTCTATCATATAGTTCTGTGATTACTATGTTAGCCTGGCTTCAGGAGACCAAAAGGACGCACATGTCAGACACAGAACTTCAACCAGAATAAAACAAACACCAAGTAACTTTTCCTCTGCGGTCGCCCTACATGTTGGAAGCGGAATTGTCCCATTGTATGTCTCATTAGAACTAGAAACGCGACCCGATCTGGCAATCTTACATAGCGTGGATATACCAGATAAAGGGCTGCAAAACGGTGGCATAAGTGCATTTCACCATGTCACGACTTGATGAACCACTGAAACGATTTTGGAAACATTATTTGAAGGTAAAAAATCCTACTTAGTGTTGCTTTAAAAGTAACGTTCCCCAACACTGAATGTGTATCTGCATGTGATACACAAACCTTGAAGCTTTCATTATTAAAACTTAACCCCTGTTTGCCATCGTAGTCTCGCAGCAGCAGTCATGTTGATCTTTTGTTGATTGGATTTGATGGATTAATGAGCATTAACTTCATTCTGTCACCGTTTGAGACTCTGAGCTGACAGTCTAACAGAAGGTGTGCAGGTGGCAGGAGGCAGTCAACCTCTGACCTTCATTCATAAGCATAACATCCTCCAGCGCCGAGTGGGTGATCAGCGAGATCTCTTACAGCTAATGTGACAGCGCGCGCAGCTCAATCTCCGGGTCCTGCTGGGAGGTTTATTTCATTATTAAAGAAAGTGAACACACACTTCTGACTCTTAGAGACATACAAACAACAGTTTCCTGGATGTTGGCATACAAACCACATTTTTACATTTTCAAAAAACCCAATTTAATATGATTTATAAGCTGTTTTCCGTATGGGGACCAAAAAATGTCCCCATAAAAATAAAAATTACATTTTGTCCCCATAATGTAGGGTTTACCAGGAACACACAAGGGCAATTGAAGTGTGATATTCTTAATCTAAAACTATTTTAAATATGAATAAGCGAATAAAAACAAATAACTTATTAGTAAATAAGGAAACAAGTGACACATGAAAATCAAATATATAAAATATACAGAAAAAAGACAATAATCTCTCTGTGTTGGCTAATGCAATGCAAATCTCCCCAACATCATACAATTAACTCGGAGGAAAAGCAGAGCCATTTATCACAGCCACAATGAATAATGAATTTTCTAAAATTAAACACATAAAACATTTATAATTAAGGTCATTAACCATTTCCAGGGTTAATTGGTGTTTCGTTCACCCCAAATGTGTGTCATATAACTTTTTTTGGAGAAGGTTACCCATTTGGATGGTTTCTTTAATTAGCTAGTGACACTACTGACCGTCAGTATCATGACAACCATGACAACCACTCTTCTTTCTCATTTGAAATAAGAGTTGTAATATATAGACATGAATCTACCACAAAGCTCTAGCTCATTTAATGACAACAAGCTCCAAAAAAATTTAATAAAAATCAGATCATACAGAAACCATGCACACTTATTATTACGATTACCAATGTTTAAATACAAGCCCGGTGGATTTATAAAGAGCGTTGTGTGTCTTCACAACTGTCAGAAGAAAATAAAGAATGTTGTATTAATGCTACGGTTATCTCCAGAACATCAGTCTCTTTGGATAAATACTTTTCCCATTGAAAATGCAGAGAAAAGCTTGATTCACTTATTTTTCAGATCCCCATAAAATCTCCAGACTCACCCACTCCGCCGTCACAGGAGTCTACATACGGCCGCTGAAGAGCAAAGCAAGAACTCGCCCTGGCAGAAAGCTTTATCACATTTCCATGACACATAAAGACGCTTGCCTAATCTCTTCCTCAAAAGCGTTTGAACTTTACCTCTCTGAGCTGGCGGTCTTGTGAGAGCAGCTGAGCTCTGACTGATAACACACAGCATATGTCTGAGGGGAAGGGTCAAGCCATTAAATCACACTCTTATCTGCCGACACAAAGAGAACATGCCTCCATTTCTCTTATTAAAAAAATCTGAGATCTGAACCATCTGAAACCCAACAAATACCTTTGACTGTGATTTCAATATATTAAAGTCAGGTATTTAAAAACATATATATAAATATAAAAGTCAACATGAAATGGTATTTGTTTTTAAATTATGTAATGAAACAAAAGGACAAGCATAAACTTGACTTTATCCGTTGGGAATTGATCGGATTGGGAAAAGTGGCAGAGCATGATGATTGATTTTGATTCCCAGGGAACACTCATATGGGCAACATGTATGGCTTGAACTTATAAATAAAGCTTTACATAGTAACTATACAAACATATCCAAAGTTTGACTATACATGTCTGCCAAATGCGTAAATTATGAAGACTTTTTTCTTCTTCTTTGGAATAACATGCACCAATTATTAATCATGGACAAGTCCAGGAAAGTACATTTTAATTTCATGTTGATTTTAAAACTCAAAACGTCTCGCTTGGTCAGTTTACAGTGCGTTATGATTGGTATATGCGTGGCATTATCCATATAAATTGTTAGGACTTATCATGAAAAATTTTACAATACCCCTGTGATACCAATCAGTCGGCTTCTAGGTGGTACAAAGACAAACCTTTTCTGTGACATTTCTGCAGTCAGACAGATTAATCTAGACAAACTTCAAGTTCATATTTCAAGTCCCTTGAAACATGAAGAAGATTTGTTGAAGAATGTCGGTAGCCAAACAGTTGATGAGATTGACTTTTTTTCCATACTATGGAAGTCAATGGGGTACATCAACTGTTTGGTTACTGACATTCTAAAAATATAATCTTTTGTCTTCAGCAGAAGAAAAAAAATTCATTCAGGTTTGGAACAACTTGAGACGGAGTAAATGATGACAGAATTTTCCTTTTTGCGTGAACTACTGTATCCCTATAAGGCAGGTATCTCTATCCCTCAATGACAGATTGATAGCCCATCTTGAACCAGCATTGGAACATAAATGACCATCTAAAAATCAAGTTAAACCAGAATTTTCCAGTAGAGAATTTTCCATGTCTAAGATACGATCCATTACTCTTTGCCTATGCAGTACAGTAGGTGTGTGATCTAGAGAGAAGAGGCCTAGCACTGCCGTGCCACAAGAGCAGACGGTCTCATTCACACGGTGCAAGAAGAGGGATGAGCATTTAGACAAACAAATCATTTCAGCTCAAGATTGCTCCGGCAGCACAGAGCTGTTCCATTATCACGCGTCGGCTATCTGGGTAACGCTCAATTACAGTGTCATTAGGCTGAAGAGTGGAGCTGCCAGTACTGGGAAATGAGAGGCTGACAAGAGAGAGATTGAGGCATACACTGAACAAAGAAGATACTAGAATAGATTTAAAGAATCAGGTTTTGCTCAGTAAGGCCATGCTTTGCTAAACCATTACATTTTCAAATCCAAGCAAGCAAATTTTCAAAAACCTGTATTCCCAGGCTTTATACTTTGTACTTTGTACTGTATACTGCACTGAAACTAAACTTTCTGTACTGATGATTTTAAAACAAGACCTACAGGTGAATTTTGAATTTATAAGATAAAGCTAGTCCAAAGTCATAGGTGAAATTATAACTTAATGTTGGTTTAAACTAGTTGAGTGTGTTTTTGGAAACCAATAAAAATATTAAACTGGCTATTTAAGCAGTAGTATTACAAGGTAGTGCACTATTCCACTTTTGTTTCCACATCCATGAACATAAAACTAACCCATAACAGCGCAAATACAATTTCACATAAAAATCTTTTTTTAAATCTACCCATCATGCAATGCAATGGCACATATAAACACTCTGCACATTAATCATGTCATATAAACATATGCAAACATATATTATTAAACAGCATGAAAATCAAGCATGAAATGAATGAAACAAACTAATTTGTACCATATGTAATCAAATCCTTTAAGCAACACATTCACTAAATGAAACTGCATTAAAAACAATATAAAAAGATACCAATCCCAGGTTTTGTCTGAAAGGCAGGGTACATCCACACACATTCTCGAGCAGAATGAAAATCCAGAAAGTTTTTTCCAATCATGGAGTCCAACTTCTCTGGCATCTATATATAAACCACACCCCCTTCTCTATTGCTGTTTAGCTTTGATTGGCTTATAAAATAGTCAATATTTGATAGAATAAAGCAACTTTTTTTTAAATAGCAACACTCTAGTTGTTGTAAGTAACTACATCATTATGATGGAAATGAATGTTTCTACATAGACAGCAATTCAAATTCAACAGCGTATTCTTACAAAATGGAACCCTTTTCCACAATTCTGACTATATTTCTCACAATTCAGACTTAGATAGAAAGTCAGAATTGCGAGTTAAATAGTCGCAATTACCCTTATTTTTTTATTTTTTTTATTCCATGGTGAAAACAAGCTTCCATAATATTCAGCTATCAGTCTCATCCATACTGATTGATTGATTGATTGATTGATTGACGTAGTAATTTTCTAAATGATCAGTTCGCTCATCACACACTTTGCACCACGGACTCGCACTTTCTCGTTTCATAACACATGCAATTATCATTACACATGCATGCCATCTTGTGTAATGGAAAATTACCATTTTTGTTAATGTTTCAAGCCCATTTTGTATGGGCTAAATTTCTGTACGATACAGTACAGCTGTACATACAAAAAAAAAAAATGTCTGTGTGTTATGTGGAAAACACAAATGCGGATGCTACTAAATTAACAAGGGACACATAATCAGAATAGACAGGCAGGATGATAGCCAGCGCATTGACCTTTCTGATTTGAGCTGAGACCTTTACTGGTGACTGGCTCCTCGCTCACACAGAAACACACCACTAGCTTCACATCACTACGCTCACCACACGGCCATCCCATAATCTTCCTGTTATCTTCATGACAGCATGCAAAAGGGCCCGAGGACAGGAGCGCGCCACTAAATGTCAAAGCTTGACACCAGACGTCATTTTGCAAACAGCTGAAATATTCCTGTGTGAGCCTGGGGATCAGACTTGATACTGTTGTGGTGAAATGAAATATTAATCTATGAAGACACCAGAGACCGATTCTGACAGTGCCCCCACCCCCCGTAAAAAAGTCTTGCTTTTTAAGAAATGCTTAACAATGAAATACTCTGACTTCTATAGAAATGTTGCTTTTATCTTTTGCCTACTGTAAGCCTGAAACAAGCCTGCAGGGCAGACCACAGGCAGGTGTGTTCATATAGCCTGGGCTGCATTCAACGAATTCTGCACAGTTGTATACGGGGTAATTTATTCAATTGGAAGAAGCTGAACTAAACTGTTTTCTCTTAAACAAATCAAGTGGGGCTCACTGCAGAGCCAAATGACCAGGGTTGCCAGGTTTGTGTATAACAAAACAGCCCAATTGCTATTCAAAACCCAGCCAATCACAGCCAAAACTAGCAGGAACACCACGGACTTGGCAATAGTGATAGAAATAGATATCCAGCTCCTCTATCTGGATGTAATGGGTGGAACTTGACATAGTCCAGCCCCACCTCTGGACCTAATGGTTGGAGTTTAATCTAATTAGGTTTAGGGGGTTATGGCTATAGGGTGACTGGATGTCAAGCTCCACCCATTGGGTCTGCAGTGAGCAGCCTCTCCAACAAACTGAAGCACTAATATTACTTAGCTGATGGTGATGCCAGGGTTGAAAGGTCATGCAAGGTTGTCAGCCACATAGTGGCTTTAATTGATTTACATTGCTTAATTAATTTTACATTGCTTTAACTCATCAAAATAAGTCAAAACAAAAATGTCAAATCGTCATTTACTAAACAAAGCTTGCTCACTCAATAGGTATAAATTAGCCTTAAAGGATTAGTTCACTTTTAAAATAACTTTTGCTGATAATTTACTCACCCCCATGTCATCCAAGATGTCCATGTCTTTCTTTCTTCAGTCGAAATGAAATTAAGGTTTTTGATGAAAACATTCCAGGATTTTCTCCATATAACGGACTTCAACAGGACCCAAACGGTTCAAGGTCCAAATGACAGTTTCAGTGCAGCTTCAAATGGCTTCAAACAATACCAGGCGATGAATAAGGGTCTTATATAGCAAAACGATCGTCATTTAAAAAATAAATAAAAAAGTTTGTTTTATAAGCACAAATGCTCGCCTTGCTCTGTTTTGTGATGTGCGTTCGTGACGTCATGTAATACGCAATTACGTTGAAAAGGTCACGCTTCTGTCCTGACGAAAATTTTCTTTTAGCCTTTTTAATATTAAAACACCCAGGATACGCATATAAATGGGCATTTTAAACGATAAACTGACACAAAGACATTTGAATATGTGTATATGGTCCTCATTCCCCACATTTGTAAACACTGACTCAGTACTTCCGCCTACGTTAAGCGTTGACCTTTTCAACATAATTGCGTATTACGTGAGTCACGAACGTGCATCACAGAACATAAGACCCTTTTTCATCGTCTGGTATCGTTTAAAGCCCTTTGAAGCTGCACTGAAACTGTCATTTGGACCTTGAACCATTTGGGGTCCGTTGAAGTCCATTATATGGAGAAAAATCCCAGAATGTTTTCATCAAAAACCTTAATTTCTTTTCGACTGAAGAAAGAAAGACATGGACATCTTGGATGACATGGGGGTGAGTAAATTATCAGCAAAAAGTTTTTTTTTAAAGTGAACTAATCCTTTAACAGTCTGAAGTACACAAAACAACTAAATATGCAATCATCGTCAGTTATTCTGTGTTAAAAGGATAATATTCACAGATTAAAAGGGGTTTCTTTGACCTAGACATTTCAAGCTTCACTGTTGAAATACATAGATTACTTTTAGTTTCTTGGTTACATGTAATTTTGCAGAAACCTTTTCCAAAGTGACTTTTTGACACCAGAAACTAATTGCATTGAAGGTCACTCTGGAGCAGCCTGATATTAAATGATTAGCTCATAAAAATGTTCCTATTTCTCAGAGATACAGAATATGTTGCTCGCAGCACATGACCCTGAGGGTCCACCAATCAGAGAAGAACAACGAACTGGGACACTGCCCAAGCCAGTTTCTGATTAGCAATTCAAAGAAAATTCTGTTGGCTCCATGAATGTTGTTCAGTCAAGCTAGAGTTATGTCTCGTAAAGTACCCCTGTATAGTCAATCATTTTATCCCTTAAAACTCAACTTTAATCACCAACATTACATATTTAAATGTTTTTTTCTTAAAAAAAAAAAAATCATGCCTTAAAATAAGTTGATTGTAACTCTACACCTTTGCCTCATTTAATATCAGTGGTTCTATGTATGAATATGCAAATCAGCCCCAACTCCACACACTCGCACTAGCTCAGAGATCCACTAGTTCACATGATTGGTTACAAAGTAGTTTGTTACGTCAGAAACAACAGTCTTTTTGAGAGTTTTTGAGACTGTCTTTGGTTCATTGCATTTTTAAAGAGAAAATACTCAGCAATGGTGTTGACATGGTTTGTCTGAAAGCATATTCTGAAAACACCACACAGACATTTAAACAACATTAAAAGCTTGATTTTTGCCACAGAGGGACTTTAAGATTTTGGACTGCTGGGTCTAGAGAGATACAGTAATTGGCCATTCACAATACTATGCCAAAATATTCTGTCTTCGTAAAATGTCCGTAATGAGTTTGTTCCGGTTTGGAAAATTATTTTATTCATGGTCCTAGCTAAGGCACACATTACTTTTACTAATGCTCATACCTGGATAGAGATTTCAACAAGCCTCTTGACTCTTAATGGTCACTGGTCAGCATGTGACTATTGTGCTAATGTGTTATTAAAGTAATCAGGCTTATGATTTTCACATGCAAACAATAAAAAGAGCAAAGAATTACACTGTGGAATTGATCTAAATCTAAAATGTTATCCAGTAAGGTAGAACCATCTACCTAGGAAGTTTTGCACAAGAAAGTACCTGTCATGGCGATAGAAACGACAGGAAGCAAGCGCGAGTTAATCCTTTATTTAGAAGGAAAATGAAAGACACACAGTGCAGCCGGTGGAACAGTGACACAGGGACTTCGATGGTCAGGATCCGTGCACAGCAGAGGTGAAGACAACCGGTAACTCAATCCACATAAACACAGCGACGCCCCAGTAATCCACACGAACACGGTGATAGTCCAACAATCCACACGAACACAGTGATAGTCCAATAATCCACACGAACACGACGACGATGATGAAAGGCAGGTACACCAGGCGGAACAGGACGCGGGACACAGGAACACCAACACCGAGGACATAGAGACAACGATCTGACAAAGATGAGGGAACAAGGATGAGTATATATAGGGTAAAGAGATTGCGTGCAGCTGGTGGTGTGATGATGATCAGCTGGAGCGGATCCGGAGTGCCAATCATTCACGCCCACACGCACGTGCAGTCACACAACAACATAAACACGAGACTAGAAGAGACCAGAGAATCTCTCTACCGTGACAGTACCACTCACAACTTTTCCCCAAAAAATGTCAAATCTAGTTGTATTATATAGCCTACTGTATGCACTATTATCTTTCCCAATAACAGGAACTATTTTCTTGTTTTGATGCATTTCAAGCATGTAACAAATGTTATGAAGAAATTACATGCATTGATAAAAAGCGCTGTACTATTTGCATCTTTTTATTAATGCACCACGGTGTTAGCTCTTGGTCAGTCATCGCTCTCTTTGTTTTTCTCTTCTAAATATTTCAAAGACAGCTGCTCATTTTCATACTTAATCTGATATTCAAAACAGGGCCACAGAGGGCAGACTCGATTAAACTCTCTCTCTCTCTTCCCCCCCATATTTCCATTTTCCGTCCCATAGACTCTGACTCGCTATCAAATTGTGTTGAGATCCTGTTAAACTGCAGAAGAGGTCCTGTTACTTGCCAATTTCTCAGTCAATGATTTTTCATTTTCCCCAAAGTCCCTGGATTCAGTGCTTGTTGGAGAGCTGATGGATGTATGTGTGTGGTGGGGACAGGGGGGTTCAGCCTAGGAGAGGGAGTGATCCGTGGCCTGTCGGCTGACAATGGTGGGAGGGGATGGGTGGGCGCTCCAGGCATCTGGAAAGCAAACAACAGCATTAGGGAATGCAAATTGAAACTGCAGACAAGCTGGAAAGGCTCTATCACAGACGGAAATGTAGCACATCCTTGTCTCCTTATTGAAATATATCAGTGAACACTTTGCCCTAAGGGATGTTTAGCATTACGAATAACCTGCGTGGCATAATCCGTATCTGTGCCAGTGAATATTCAGCGAAAACACAATTCACTCCCTTGAGTGACTGCAGATATATTACCTGTTGCCGAGCTCATAGCCTTCGGAGTGCAATTTGTTTATGTCAATCATATGTAAATACAGCATTTGCCTCTCATTTTCACATCTTGCCTGCAGTTAGCCACAAATATTGTCTGGAGCAATGAAGTCAGCAAATGATTGGCTGATTGGTTGACTCAATGCACCCCCAGAGGAAAGAAAAATCAAAAATGAGATCTCTTTAACGTCTCAAATGTTTTTCCTAAAAATGAGGTTACTTTAACACCAAATGGAGACTTTTGCTTGAGTCTCCTGCTTCTCACACTTGTCTCCTGATACAAAAACTCTAACACTCTCACAATGGTCTCCTTTAAAGTTTAGAAGAGATCTCATCAACATCACACACTGTGCTCAGATTTTTCGGTAACACTTTATTTACTAGATACTAACTATAAGTAACTTTTCAACTACATGTCAACTAACTGTCATTAGAGTATTAGTAGACTGTCAGCTTAATATCTGCTAACACTTTATTTTGTTGGTACCCCAACAGACAATTAACTGACTATAAGTAACTTGGCGACTACAAGTTAACTTATTCTCTTAACCCAGAACCCTAACACTTAAATATACCCTAACAGTCTACTGACAGTCTACTATAATATACTAATACTCTAATGAGAGTTAGCTGACATGTAGTTGAAAAGTTACTTATAATTAGTAGAACGTCTAAAGTGACTATCGAAAGTGTAACCAATTTTTCTTCTTACCTAGAGACTCTGGATCGCTCACATTTGTCTCTTCTACAGTTTAGGAGAGATCTGATCAACATCATGCACTGTGCTCAGATTTTTCTCCTTATAGAGACTCTATAAGGATCGCTCACATTTGTCTCTTCTACAGTTTAGGAGAGATTTGATCAACATCATGCGCTGTGCTCAGATTTTTCTCCTTATAGAGACTCTATAAGGATCGCTCACATTTGTCTCTTCTACAGTTTAGGAGAGATTTGATCAACATCATGCGCTGTGCTCAGATTTTTCTCCTTATAGAGACTCTATAAGGATCGCTCACATTTGTCTCCTTTAAAGATTCAGAAGAGATTAGGAAAAGCAACTACTGAGCAATATTTTTTTTTCTCTGGGCCAGACCGTTTCTGACTCACATGAGATTCACCAAAAAGTTTTCTTTAGACAAATGAGGAAGTCTGGATAGTTTTGAATTGGAATATTGACTTGGTCCTGTTGGGCTCCACCAGGTTGATTTAACAAAGATTTTGGAGAGAAAAAGGAAACCATGAGCGCATGACGGAGTTATTCCGCACACCCCTCTATATCCTTAACTTTGTAAATAATAAGAAAACCGAATCACTCATGAAATAAAGGATACTATGGTTTAATGGAATTTTTAAATGAATATAAGCTTTGTAATGGAACCAAGCTCATTTCAGATTAGACCATTAAATGTGTGTGTAACAGTGTATTTGTACTGTAATATTCTTTTGAGGGTTTGTGTGCCAACAAGTTTAATAGATTTTTAAGACTTTTCTGAGAGTAATTAAATTTAGAATGACACTACCATAATATTCATACTACAGTATTTCTGCAGTATGTATAGTACAATATGCACTTTTCTGTGTGAATATAACCAACAACATTAGAAAACGTATGGCCAGACCAAATGGCACAGATTAATGGCACAGCATCCCACAATGCAACAGACTCAACTTTAACAATAATAAACAATAATACCATGCCAGGCACAATTTTTAAAGTCAGTATGAAATAGAAGTTGCATTAGTCCTTTCTTCGCTATTGTGATGTATATCCGAGTGAAAAAGCATCTACAAGAAAAACTTGATTATGCCCATCAGGAATTGATTAGGATGGTTGTTGTTTTGCAATTGCTGTGATGTTATATGGCAAATTCATTTACATATTCCTGCCTCCAGAGCAAGACATCAACGAATAGTTATACTCCATCGCACCATAGATACCGCCCACTGGTTCAATCGCTTCATTCAGTTGCTTCATGTTGCATAATTACCAATGATCGCACGTGTGCGAACTCGACAATCGACTACTGTGGACTTCGACCGAAAACAGGAAGTAAATACAGGTATGTGAGCTGGCTGAATTAACATCACTTTTATTCATATCTTTCACATCTACTGCAGTCAGATTGAGTGTGTTCACTCTGAACAAAATCACTCACATGGCTGTGCACTTGTAATGACACATCAAGGATGTTAAGAGGCTAAAATCCGGTTTAAAACTTGCCCGATTTAAGTCAACAGGGTGCACATTTTAAAAAGAGGATAACACGGTGTAGGCAACACTGATTTTTGTCGTTGTTCTCTGTACTGACAGCACTCCAAATTTAAAAATAAATAAATAATGAGCTCAATGTTAAAATTGATCGGAGTTCTCCTTTAATATTTATTTAGAGCTAATCTGCTACATAATAGTGCCCATTTACTGACAAGCCTTAAAGGTGACATTATGCCCTTTTTCACAAGATGTATTATACATCTATGGTGTCACCAGAATGTGTCTGTGAAATTTCAGCTCAAATTACCCCCCAGATCATTTATTATAGCTTGTCAAAGTTGCCCCTTTTTGGGTGTGACCAAACTCGCACTGTTTTTGTGTGTGTCCCTTTAAATGCAAATGCGCTGCAGCTCCCCGCCTCGAAGAGAGCCGATCCTTTACACGAGCTTCGGATACTCCAGCAATAACAAACGCGAATTTCAGTCAAATCTCAGAAATAACCAGTAGCGGAGTGCAGCCTTTACAGAGAGACTGAGGAAGAGGTTTAACAGGTAGTATGTTTCTGAATGGTTAGTGGGTACACGGATGTTGTTGTGTTACATTGATTAATCTCATAGACTTTGCATACACTGTCATGTTTAACTTTTACACAAGTTGACAGTTCGCAGTGTCATTTTTGTCAAATCGTGTTCTGTTTTCGACTGTGCAGCCAACGACAGAACAGTTTGCATGCTTTGCTCCAACTTTTGCCATTGTGTTTAAACTGGACACTGTTGTCGCTTGCTAAAACCAAATGTCGGTGCCGTGGGTGGAAACGTCCAGATTAAAGGGTGGTAATATTATAATAATATCCCCTTCCTACTTCAGAAGGGAAGCGAAATCAGATCGGCTTAATTTTTGACATGCTTGCAGAGAAAGGCTTACCAAAATAAAGTTACTGGGTTGTCACTTTTCACGTTTTCAGGGTTGGTATACGCACAGGGGACCCACTTAAACACGGAAAAAGTCAGATTTTCTTGATATGTCCCCTTTAGAGCCAATCCTTAAAAACAGATAATTTAAAACAGATGGTCAGAATGAGGGTTGAAAGTAATCCTTTTTACACACACACACAGATAAAGACATAGGTTATGTTTGAGAAAAATCTTGTTATATTTAAATGTCCAAGTGTGTGTGTGTGTGTGTGTGTGCGCAAAAAAAAACATACCCTTTAACATATCTCAACTAATTGATCGCACCCACAAGAGTTAAATCATTAACCTAAAATTTGACTAATAATTTCTGCCCAGTTTAGACTGACTGTTTTCATTCTAGCAGTTTATTCTCTGCAAATCCCTGTGCTTTGTTTTTCAGTGAAAATTTAAGCGTCATCAAAAATTAAGTAATGCTTCATTTCAAAACAATTTCTGCAGGTTGCTAATGAAAAACAACTTTATTAGTGTTTTTAACAATGTTCATCTGAAATGACTTTATTACAATAAGGCACAGATTATCTTTCATTATGACTAGAAACTTCAGTGGAAATAGGCTCTACTCTTCAGTAACTATGATAATAAGACTACTAAAGCTGTCTCCGCTGTGCATAACGAAAAGTCATATATTTTGGAGAATGTTGCCCTCTTCTATGCTAGAAAATGTTGTCCTTGATGCTTTCTAGTAGTTCTTCCTCGTGAACTTCTACTGATAGTCAAAGCGAGTGAGAGAAAGTTTTTAGTTGAAATGTAGTTTTAGGGAGTCATAACCCCTTGAAAAAACTGAGCCTGTATCAGCAGTATGGTAATGAATCTGTCAGTTTGTTTACACCTGGGCAGCATTTTGGGATGTATGATATAAAATGTGGCTTAAGGGAAGCCACCAGGGCTTGTTTTTTATTTCTTTATTTATTTCAGATTAAGTTTCAACTTTGCTCAGCTGGCCTCAGCACTGTTTATTACCTGCAAACACACACACACACACACACACACACACACACACTTCATCTTCAGCCTGGCTAAAACGGTCTGGAAGCTCAGAAAGTTCTCCATGATTGCTGAGAATTACATCAGGATTCTTACTCACATCTTCTATGGAAATTGTAATTGTGTCCCCCTGGTACGGTGCCCTCAAACAGCCTCACATATAATTGGATTTGGAATTTTTATCTAATAATATGACATTTCCTCATCTGAATTAGCTGAACTCAGGTTGAGCGAGCCACTCGGGATTTATGCACTCTTTAAAAAAAAAGTACTGTAATGGTAACATACTGCTAATACTTAAAAATTGACAGTAAAGATATTTATAATGTTAACAAATGTTTCTACTTCAAAAAATGCTGTTCTTTTGGAATTTCTGTTTGTCAAAATTAAAAATTTATCATGGTTTAAAGAAAAAAAAAATCTAAATATTAGAATGATTTCTGAAGGATCACACTGAAGACTGAAGTAATAATGCTGACAATTATGCTTTGTCATCATAATTACAATTTAAAATATATTAAAATAGGAGACAGTTAATATTTCACAATACTTTTGTTTTGACTATTTTTGATCAAATAATTGTTGCCTCAGTGAGCATTATAGAATTAACATTTAAAAAACCTTAGGGACCCCAAACTTTTGAACGGTAGTGGATGTACCTTAAAACATGCCATGATATTCCTAAATAAAGGTTGTACACAGTATGTTTTTGTCTTAATTCCTAATTCTTCTCTGATGTTTATTGCATCAGTCCTGCAAAACTTTGACAGTCAGAACTTTATCATAAGTCATGTGCTGTACTGCTCACCAATGGACAGGAGGTGAATTGCAGGCGCTGAAACTAAAGCACTTGCACAGTTCTACCAGAAAGACTATTTATTTGTTAGTTTACGGCTTTCAACATTAAAAGAGGGAAAACAGTGTCATAACAATATAACAATGAAATATCAGTCTAATTGGTTCTGACACCTCTTAGTGTATTGAATAGACTAAATAATATTATAATTAAATGTTCAGAATGGGGTAGTTTAGTTTCAAATTTCAGTCAGGACTGTTCATAGTATGTTCTTCATAGTATGACATCCACGGGATGCATACAATACATTTATAGACAGCTTCATGACATCACAACATATTGGAAGCTTTTTTTTCTCACCAGAAAGAGGTGAGCGTGAAAGACAAAGACTAAATGACGTAACAAAGCATACATTTATTAACGGCCCAGCAAGCAAATATTGTGATATAAAGTTATTTGGCATAATTCGCAAACCTAGGGTAATGTATTCAGCATTTCCTGCCTGAAGACGAAGGCAGGGCGCAGCCAACCCCTGGGAGGAATGGGGGACCATCCTGGTGGTGGTGGGGAGGATGGAGGTGAATGGCGTCAGCATCTGCGAACTCAGACATGTGCAAGTACTGATCTTTTATACTAAGAGTATTAGAACACGATTGGTTAGATGAGAAAGTAATAAGTGACGTAACAATTGAGTCTTCCTGGCAGAACTTACGCTAAAGCTTCCATATCTGAAAATTAATTTATTTAATGTTTTAATTCCAAAATGTACTTTCTTTCTGCTTAAGAACACAAACGGATCAATCTTTCCAGCTTCAAAAGCATACACGCAACATAAAAGTAGTCCCTATGACTTGTGCACTATATTCCAAGTATTCTGAAAACATAGATTTGTTTAAGAAGCAGATTAAACATTACTGAAAATATTAACATCCATGGCATGTCTCCACGGCTTGTTCACAGGATTAAAGATGAGTAAATTTTTCTTATGAGCTTAATCTTTTGAATTAATCAGTTAATTGATCTGGTCTGAAATGATGTAGAAGGACAAATACAAAGACAACCCATACTCTGTCTTTGTTATTAAGTTGGTCACTGCAACATTGAGACCTTTGTTTCTCTGTGTAGCCTATATGGGCCACAGAAAAAAACAGAACAAAAAACAGGCTTCAGGCTTTTCTGTCTGGTGTTAAAATATATACTAGACTATAACCTGCCCCACTCCATCAGAGCCAGTGGAATTGATTATCTTTGTGTGAACTGACCCAGTACCAGGCCAACCAAGCAAGTGAGCAGGTATGTAGGCCAACCTGGCAATTATCTAAGAAGTTCAGACTCTCTCTCTTTGTCCGGCTTTCTCTCTATGATTTTGAGTATATTCTCCTCCAGATGTCTTTAAGAGTGGGATTTTAAAGCCAGGTGAGACTCGGTTCTGAGAAAACTGTGGGAGAGAGTGGTGAAGTGATCTCAAAACAGCAAAAGCTGTACTATAAACTTGTTTTCTAACAGGCACTTTAGTTACTATTGAGCGTTCTCAAGTTGTATGTAAACCAGAATGCTCCTTGGAAGAACAGCACTATGAAGTACCACAGTAAATAATTTAGACTTATGGAGGTGGCAATGAACAGAACGCCATGTCAGCAGACCTTAGATACAGAACCCAGAAAATTCCTTATAAACAACCATGAGAGGGCAGCAAAGGCTTGGCTAAAAATGAAAAGTTTCCATCAGAATAGCTAACAGCTTCAAATCTGCATTTTTTTCAAGAAAATCTACAACATATAGCCAAAGCCAACATATAGAAAAACAGATCTTTGACCTTTTTGTTCTCACAGTCAGAGTTAGTATGGCATAAATTATAGCAAAATAATTACTAAAATGTTCCAGTTGTTTGCCACACATGTATTTTATTGTCATACGTAAGCTCATTGTAAATTCATCATGTTGTGATCAAAACCAGCTGAACTCTTCTTTAAACATGACTTTATTATGAATACATGCAACAAGTCATAGAAAGTCCTGCGGGGAGAGATGTATAAAGGAATAGCTGGCAGTATGAGACATTTAAGAACAAATTGTAGGCCTACGTGGGTAATTGGAAATATTATCAGAAACAAATTAGGATTAATAAATGTCTTTAATACATTTTAGCAACCAAACTTCTAGATAGAGTTATACCCTAGTAATTTTAAATAGGGCAAGTAGAACTATTATTGCTCATTTTGGTTTCATTCCAGTGGGCCGAGTCGTTTGAAACTGTTCATCAAAAAGATTAATTTACAGATTGGTTCAGTGAAGATTTCAAATGACATATTTCGCCAGTAGGTGGCGGCAAACGATCGACTTGAATTTGCCTGTCTGCAAATCTGTAGTTTTTTATTTCTATAATATTTCATCCATTGTGTAAACTGCTACATTTATAAAGACATACAAACAAATGACAAAGACACGAAAAACATGCTAGAAAAAAAATAAAATAACACCATAGCAACCAATAGAAACATGTTAAAGTCACTTCAAAGACCTGGCAACTATACAAAACGCTATAGCATTGTGGGAAACACAAGCACCACTCACTTTGTCTCTGTGATATATTACTGGAGGGTGGAACAGTCAAAGTAAGCAAGAAACTTGTATTTCACAGTGTTTCTGAAGACACTGCACAAAATATTTTGAGGGATTTTCAATCTGTCAGCAGGGTCAAGGCACTCTTAATGTGGAACGCTATGAATCAGTGAAGAGCTCGCTGATGCGGTTAAATAACAGCAATGGTCAATTTAGTCTAGCGAGAAAGGAATGTTTAACGGAGACAGAAGAATGTCTGAAAGACATGAACCACAAATTCAATAAAATAACGTTTGGACCCACTCTTAAGAACCCAAATAAGAACCGTATGACATTTTTTTTTCTGGCCGGTGGCTCTACAAACACGAGAGGAATCTCAGATGTGGAATATAGTGCTGTTGACATTGGACGATCACATTGTCACTATTAACCACCATCCATCTGGAGGTGGGAAGAGATACGCTCCAGATCTTCCTACAGCCATCATTGCTCTGAAAAATAAATACACAGGCTGGTTGACACGTTGTCGCATTGAAGCTTTTGTTTTATGGGGTATCTGCCTGATATCAATCTGTTGGGGGAAGACTGCGGAAGCGGATGCGGGGTGTTCTGAGCACACAGGACAAAGAGGATGCGCGTCGCATTGCCTGCTGACCAGATTTCATCAAAGTGAGAGACGTGCGGCAGGGCCTTTATGTCACATAAAAGAGATAAGCTTCAAACAGACCATTCTGAAGCTGGGCCGCAGGCCTCCATGTGGGGTGTGGAGCGTCAGGTTTAAACCATGAAGCAGGCGTATAGTTCTCTGTAGAGTGACGGAGAAAGTTTGAGTATTACTGTGATGGAATCAGACGGGTAATATTTTATTTTGACATAGAGCTTAATACTGTACGATTATCATACATATGCTATGGTATTGATTGAAAGAATATTATGGTAGTGTCCAAATCAATTACCATGGTGTGTGATGTAATAGGACAAGAAAAGTTGGACAATGATGTTTGTTTTAAAGGGATACTCCACCGTTTTTTCATATTAAACTATGTTATTCCCTTAACTAAGACGAGTTGATACATACCTCTCTCGTCTCAGTGCGTGCACTAAATCGCTCTGTCTTGCGGCGAAACTTTGTTAGCACTTAGCTTAGCCCAGTTCATTCAATAGGATCCAAGCAGAGAAGCGACCACACGTTCTATTGACGCAAATGAGAGGGAGGAGGAGAGGATTTTTCATGAGTGATGATATTACTGCACCGAGTCGAAGTGCTCCCAACCACTTCCGCCATACAATATAGTTTATACAAAACAAAGTTTCGCCACATAGTTTAATATGAAAAAATGGTGGAGTATCCCTTTAAAATGAATAACAATGGTTAATTGAAGAGAATAGAGAATACGAGATCTCGTATAAGAAAGACGTGAAGTTCAGTGCGTATATCTGGCATCATTCTATATGTCAAGTGTGATTTTTAGGTTAATAATACTTTTAATGTTGAGGTGAAAATGACTTTTACATCTGCAGAAACCAAGAAAACAATATGAATCACTTAATGGAAATGTGCAATCAAACATTTAAATGATAATGGAAATAAAACTTAGCATACTAAATTTAAAATAATAGGAAGTTATTAAAAGCATATAATAATAAGTAATATTAAAAGTAATTTTCTATATTCAGCCCCTGTTTGAGTATTTGGCAGTTTAATTTCGTCCAGGCTGCGTTTCATGGAAACAAAATTAATGAATATAAAACCCTGTTTCTTAATGTAGAAATTGCCCATCTGCTGTACCGAGCGTGGGGTGTGTGCATGTGTTTTTGGATGGGATAAGATGCTATTTTAGCTCCAGAATGAAAGATGTGATTCTCTCTCTCTCTCTGCTGAGCCACACAGAAGAGCTCACAATAAATGATGTCTGTTTCAGTAATCAACCTCCACAATTGGGTGAAATTAACACAGACCCACCTGATCAGCAAGGAAAGAGAGAAAAACAGTATGAGCCAAACATGTCGAGAGAGACAGAGATAGAGAGAGAGAGCGAGAGAGATGTAGAACAAATGAGATTAGGCAGAATAATCAATGAGACACTGATACTGATCCCTAAGCGGATTCACTGGCATGGACAGATTGGCACAATTAGACAGGAACGGGCTGTTGATATCATAAGTTGTGTAGAGGGCACAGATGGACTCTACCCAGGAGACAAGAAGGTGAGAGGAAAGAAAACATTGGAACAGACCCTCATAACTGAGATGAAAGCATCTGAAAAAGGTTGATGTGTGTTAGTTTATGGCTTTCAACATTAAAAGAGGGAAAACAGTGTCATGACAACGAAATATCAGTCGGTTCTCACACCTCTTAGTGTATTGAATAGACTAAATAATATTATAATTAAATGTTCAGAATGGGGTAGTTTAGTTTCAAATTTCAGTCAGTTCATAGTATGTTCTTCATATATGACATCCACAGGATGTGCAATAAATGTATAGACAGCTTCATGACATCACAACATATTGGAAGCTTTTTTCCTCACCAGAAATAGGTGAGCGTGAAATCCCGGAGTGGATCCACAGCAGAGTGATTACTGCAAAGAATCTCTGTCACTCCCCTCCACTCATTTACACTAATTTACATTGCTCCGGACCTGTTTTTAGTATGTCCGCTAGTGTCATGCTAATCTTTAGACTTTGGCTGTGTCTGAAATTGCCCACTATACCCTCATTCACTATTAGTTCATATAGTTCACTTGAGTGAGTGAATGAAAAGTGAGTGAGTGATTTTGGACTCTGGCCCTGAATCAAAAATGGAATACTTCCCTACTATAGTATGCGAAAAACAGTTAGGCAAATGAGTAGTACTTCGCAAACTGGAAGCTCCAGTAGTAAGATGGTAAAATGTAATCTTGAAGTCTGTTATGGAAAATATGTATAAGCCTTAATTAAACAATTTAATAATCAATGTTTATATGATGAGCATTTAATTTAGGCTTTTATTCACATATAAACATTGATCAGCAAACATAAACAGAAGCTCAACCGAACCTGCTTGATGCACAGGAACAAACCTCTTGCTGAAGCTCAAATGTGCTGCGTAACACGAGAATGAACTTCAATGGTTCTTGCTGAAGCTCATACGTGCTGCGTAACACAAGAATGAACCTCAATGGTTCTTCCTGAAGCTCATACGTGCTGCGTAACACGAGATTGAACCTCATTGGTTCTTGCTGAAGCTCAAACGTGCTGCGTAACACGAGATTGAACCTCATTGGTTCTTGCTGAAGCTCAAACGTGCTGCGTAACACGAGATTGAACCTCATTGGTTCTCGCTGAAGCTCAAACGTGCTGCATAACACGAGAGTGAACCTCATTGGTTCTCGCACGTTAAGCGAACATGCTTGAGCTTCCATTCACCACAACTATATGTGTGAGTTGATTAATGTTTATATGTGAATAAAGGCCTAAATTCAATCTGTTCATCATATAAAGCAACTGAGTCTTTTCTGAAAATCTTCTTAAGTCATTTGGATTCGTTTTACAATCTCTTTATGAACCTTTTGAAGCGTCAATGTGGTAGTTGTGTAACTGTCAATGGAGGGACAGAAATCTCTTAAATGTCATCAAAAAGATCTTCATTTGTGTTCTGAAGATGAATACTAGTCTTACAGGTTTGGAACAACATGTAACCCAACATGTTACTCACCCTCAACATGAGGGTGAGTAATTAATTTTTGGGTTAAATACTCCTTTAAATTAGGTTGATAATAATATAGCCTTCATATAGATTATAAAGATGTAAAAACATCTTCACTTGTGGTCTGAAGATGTTTGGACCCCAATGTTTATGAAATTACCATAGAATTTACTCAGTTGAACAGTAAACTGACCAAAGCTGTTTTGATTATATAATGATTTGCACTTATATTTAATGGTTTGTTTGTTTTTAGTTTTTTTTCTGAAATCAGGCCAATTTAAGAAAAATATTTTTAGAGAAAGTTTGAAAGCACTTGGGTATCATATGTCTGTGTGTTATAAGTGTATGAGTGTGTGAACAAAATAAACACGACAGTTGTTTTCAAAATCTTTTGATCTATATAATTGACACAAGGGTTTTTCTCTTTCTTTTTAAAGAACATACAACAACAATGGACAGATCATTTCTTTAGTCTCTTCAAAATGTTCTACTTTCAACCTTAAACACAAACTCCCCATTGTTCATTTAAAAACAAACTAACAAAAATAATAAACTATATACCAGAATGCATTTTTTTTTTTTCATCTCAGCACATTTTGATAATATCAGCAACATTCATCAGTAAGGAGAGTGCCACCATTACGCCATTGCACCTACAGGTGGGACTGTTTTCCTGACCTGGAGTCAGACCACTAACTGTCAAAGATTTAACAAATGTGCTAAAGACAGTTGAGACTGATTTCAAAGCATATCACTCTACATATAGTTAGTGAATTGTGCCATGGCACGGGTTCTTTCTTCAACCACATCTCATCCAATCGATCAACAAAACAATCCATAACACTGCCTGTGGGATATTTCTCTGTTATCGACTCCCAGTCATGCGGACGTGTCCGTGTGCGTCATGCAAAGTGCAGCATTTAACTGTAAGAGTAGGGGTGTTGTTGACCCAGTCAGACCTGTCCACCACACATACAGGCTGAAACTAAAGCATTTTCTCTGCAGTGCTAATGGCAACCTTAATCCTCATTCAGGACAGTTACGTCACTTCCTGTAACCTCTACAAACGCAAAGTTCAGTAATAGAACGGAGAAAAATATGCTCTTCTCAGGTTTGTTCAAAATGCGTCATTCTCTCTTAGGCCTGAAACTCTATGCAAGTACGAGAACACAAATGCTTCTAGCTATGCTCAGTTTAACATAGTTCAGACTCTAAGCAAACACTGATTGGTTCTTCCAACGCCATGGCATCGGCCAATCAGAAGTACTTCCTAATCCCCATAGCCATATATATCGTACCCTAGCCTGTGATCGGCATGCTGCGCGATTATAAAAGCTTCTGTTATCCCTCCTCCTCCCCAGCACCACCTGTAGAGATCTACCATTTTCTTGCAGCAGCCTGTCCTTTTGTTTGTTATTTTGACAAAGCTGAACAAATTATTGTATTTGCTCAGCAGCAGGGTAGCAGATCTACGCCAAAATCAGGCATATGTATATTCCATGCCCCATGCCAATAAATTCTGATTGAAATGATCCACTCCAAGAGTTGTAAGGACTGAAATGTATTTAATAATGTAAGAGAAGCAAACTGTTGATCGACTATCATGGCGGAGAAACAGTTTGAAGTGAATTCTAGCTGAGCAAGCTAGTTAAGTCAATAAGTAAGTATTGAAGTAAGTCAAACTCTCAACATGTTTATAGCTATAGCTACCTGGACACGCAAATACCCAAAGGTAACTCTATCGCCCCCTTGAGTACTAAGGTGTGCTATCGCACGCAAAAACACACATTAAGTATGCATGATGGCATGTTATTTGCATTTACATACTTGCATAGAGTATGATTCTTGCCTACAACTGACAGACTTTCATTGGTAAGTTATGCAAACGTTTGCTCAATGTTGCGCAACACCGTTTTTCACATCAACATTGTGTGCGTGCCATAAACAATCCAACTTGTCTTCTAATGAAGGGCAGGGTGTGGGGCTGGGAAATATTTGAGACACACATACAAAACGTGACTCACTGAACTAATCTGATCTGACATGGATGGAGCATGTATTGAGTACACGTGTAGTTTCGTATTGTGAGTTCTTACAATGCTTTCTCTGAAGTACACTCACACATAACACACACATCTCTATGAGGTTTGAATCAATATCAAATTAACAATGTCCAGAAACCTCCACATCCCTCTGGTTTCCAGTCTTTTATTCTCCGGCTTGTCTTTTCCCGCGTGTAAAATCCCTTTCTGAGATGACGGTCATTATATATCTGTTCCATGGATTAGAGCACATTGTTTCATAAAATGTGCCCGTCACTTTCTCATTGCTGGTGCATTAACGTTTCATTCCATATATTGCTCTAGTGCCGTTGAGGGTCTTCAAGGATATACTGAAAATTTGACTGTGGTTAGTAGACGTTTATTTACATCCAGAGTAAATACATGTAGGGTTTTCTTTAGGATGGCCCCAGAAACCCATTTGTGAAGCGGAGTGCGGAAACTGTTACAATAAACGAGAGAGAGAGAGAGAAAAAGAGAGAGAAAGAGAGAGAGAGAAAGAGAAAAAGAGTGAGACAGCTGGTCTTCACAAAACAAGACTCAGTAAAGCTTGTTTTCATGATTAGAAAGCTTTAAAACAAAGGAGAACACACGGTTCTTTCATTTGCTTTGATCATTTCTTTCAGAAGGACATTCTCAAGCTTTGAGACGTCCTATCTTTATGGGTCTTAATTAATAAATAAATATAACCTAAAATAATTTTTGAATAAGGAAAAACCTGCATGTTTTGTTTGTTGGGGTGGATTTTCATAGCTATTGTTTTAGATATCATTGAAGCATTCTCAGAGACCTTTTCACCACAGACATAAAGACAAGCAAAAGACCAGCTCTAGGGGTGTCATATATCAAATAAGAGACAAAAAAGTACACAGATCTAAGAATATTATTCCATGGTGTTCTTATTCAAGACAAAAAAAGTGATGGCATTCGCCGGTTTCCGTTGATGTTTGCATGTTTGTTTTGGCAATGTGACTAACCCCGCCCCTCCACAATCCAACCCAGTCCTGTACTCAGTCCCAGTTGGTGGAAATGCCTGTCAATTATCGCCTAAGCAGGACTGTGACCAATGAGAGAAGGTAGAGGCTGACGCAAGGAAGGTTCTGGCTGCTTCTTCCATTCACCACCTTCTTGATCCCCGGCTGATAGTCGTACACTTTGGGCTTGTCCGTGTTTGGGGCAATTAAACGCGGACCACGGGAACATTGATCATCGACACACATTCCACTCCCTGAACCGCTGATATCATCACCTAAAGATGAGAAAACAATGAGCTAAAGTGAGACAGAGTTCAGGAACATTCCACAGGAATGAAAAGCTACATTACAGGGTTGGAGAGTAACTAACTAAAAGTAGCAACGCTTTTTAAGTTAACTAAATTTTTGGATCCTGAATGTAGACTGTTTTTAAATTAGTTTTGAATTTGATTCATTTTAGTGAATCAGTTCATATTAATGAACCTTTAAAAAAAAGATAACACTACAATAAGGTCTTATTTTTTAACACTAGTTAATGTACTAACTAACATGAACTAACCATAAGCAATACATTTCTTACTGTATTAGGTAATCTTTGTTCACGTTAGTTAATAGAAATACAGCTGTTCATTGTTTGTTCATGTTAGTACACAGTGCATTAATTAATGTTAACAAATAAAATTTTTGATTTTAAAAATGTATTAGTAAATGTTGAAATTAACATTAACAAAAAATAATAAATGGTGTTGAAGTGCAGTTCATTAGTTCATGTTAACTAATATAGTTAACTAATATTAACCAATGAAACCTTACTGTAAATTGTTAGCAAAAAAAAAAAAACGTTGTCAATGACCAGTCGTCAATCAATTAGTATCCTTTCTTTTGTAGCAAAATACGTAGTTTTCAGTCTGTTAAATTATGATTTTTTTTTTTGGTGTATTAGACAATACTTACTGGTGTCCTGGAAGTCCACATCATTTCCATTGGCGGCATACTTCAGTCGGTTGATCATTATCTTAAGCTGCATGATCTGCTTGCGTACAGTCATGTCTGGTTTAGTGATGTCGATCTCCACCTCAGGATTATTGATCTGACTGGCCAAGCCGTCTCCCATCACTTCAGGCAGATACCTGACAGAACACAAGGCAAGCAATCATCAACAGGCAACATCACAGACAGACTCAAATATGAGGACACGTTTTTCCATTGCTGATAATATCTGTGCTCCCCAGCTTTCAAAAAGCTGCAGATTTTGTACTATAACACGCTATTAAATAATCTACAGAGAGCCATCTTGTAGTCACTGTACAAGACAGTACAGCTGTGCAACAGAGTGTGTGTTTCTATTAAAACTGAGGTTGATTGAGCTGTTCATGTGCATTTACCTGTCCACATTCATTCCATTCCAACATCTGTCTACATCACTCGGTCCAGACTCACGATCCACACACAGTTTTCTGGGCAAATGGACCCAGTATTGCATTATATCCCTCAGCATTCTGGACACATCTGATAACTGAAAGAAAGAAAATGTGATCTCACAAATTTGGCATACGGCAATGAAAAAAACAATTATGATTACAAATAATAAAATAAATAACACTTCTGCTATTGCTTATGCATTTACAAAATTATTCTAATTTAGATTATGCTAACATTAATCATTTAGCATATTATTGAGCCTGCAGTTCACTGTAATATTAACCCTATAAAACCTACTATATCCTATTTGATAGACACATTTAAGGGCCTCTAAATTATCACCATTATCAAAACGTTGCAGAAAAACCTGTTGTATGCAATATACTACATGTCTTCTGTCATCTGATTTATAGTTCATACTTTTTTAGTATTTTTAAATGATTCTTAAAAGGTCCACATTCAGGTTGTGGTACACGTCTTTTTACTGTGAAATCTTTACTGATCTTTATAAAGCAAACGTAAAAAACTTTTATATTGTTAGTAATATTTCAAGACACTTACTGGACTGAAGCAACATTACTTGATTATCCATATATATATATATAGAGAGAGAGAGAGAGAGAGTGAAAATGGATATTTATAGGCATTTTATGTTCATGCTATACTGTTAAAAATTTTACTGATTTACATTGCAAGCTACTGTATCAGAATTTAATCTTACTTTTCAGCTATTTTATATCATTGACTGCACCAATTTGACTATATTTGAGCCTCTGAACTTCTCCTATATCATACCATATGAACCATATAATACCTATAAATGTATATATATATATTTATTTTTTTTACAAATTAGATATTTCTTCTTATTATTTTATATGTCAGGCTTTACAGGGGGAAAAAACAGTTTTTGAATTTGTCTTATTTTTTTTTTTTACATTTTGTATAATTAACAATTTTGTTACTGCCACTTTATGTTCAATGCAAAATATGGGTCCTGGAGCAAAAACTGCTTCAGTACACCATCTAAACACACTCACCAGTTTCTCCAACTGGGCTCCTGGGGTGCTGCTGACTTCTTCTGCTGTGTTTCTCCCTCGCTTGATCTGGTCATCAGTGATGGAGCTCTGAGCAGGAGAACCACATGCCTGAAGCACCTGAAGAACAACAAATCATGGCATTGGTTTTGGCACAGGGTTCTGCTTAACTTTGGTTCAAGAATTCATGATATATAAAAGGTTGAGTGTGTTAAGTTCAGCACTGACCTTATTGTTGAATGTGTTGCGGTTGTCTTGCATGTAGAGAATAGCTTCAGCAATGCGTTTTGGTAGAGACAGAACCACCGAATCCACACTGTAAGGCCGACTCAGTTTGTCAACCACCTCCAGCATAGCATCTACACACAAACACAGAGTCTTTATATCATGTTGACAACCAACCAACTACAAGGTGAATCACAGTATTACAAACTTTGATTTGAAGCAAAAAAACGTATTTGAAAATTGTACAAAAAGACAAAGGTTAAAGACTGTATGGCTTTAATGAGGACAATAACTAAAATCCCATGAAACATTGCAAATGTCAATCAAATTAAAATATAAAATTATTAATAAGGCAGGGTAGGTGATTTATTTCAAAACCATTTTTTTGTGAGTTTGGTTGAAATTCTCTTCACACCCTGATAGCAATCACCACGTTAAGTGGTATTAATATGTATATATATATCATCTGTGGAAGGCGTAGGAAAACGTTCATCCAATCATTGAATTTGGTCCGAATGCAATATAATGTCCTAGCACACCTTTTACAGTTCCTCCTGAACCAAAACAAGCTTATCCTGTGTTCACGCCATAACTACTGTAATTTGGAAGAGATGACTCGGCGGTTTATGACTCTAATTTATACATTTCAATGGCAACACTATCAACGCTAAAATTAATCTGCAGCAGTCAGGTGGTTCAGGTCAGCTCTTTTTAAGTTATGTTCATAATTATTGTAATGTTATGTGCTTTGAGACATTAGTTAATTTAACGCCATCTCTTGTGACGCTTTGCTAACTCTGCTGTGTGCGTTCATGTGTTTTGAAGAAGGCATAACTTTGGAGACGCTCTGGAGGGCTTTCAAAGCTAACTTGCTATTGCTAGCCGTTTCAAATATTGCCTACCCTATCTTTAAATTTGCTGTATTGAGACCGACTCATTTGCAGTGCTTCATGGGAGAGAGCGTTCCATGCCATTTTTGGTACAATTTGCTCACAGCGACTCTCTGATTGAGATTGGTGGTATTTTCTTCACAGCACTAGGAATTCCACTGTTAAACACGATTATAAAAAAAATAAAATAAGTTGAAATAATGAGAACTGATGGCTTCAGCAAAAGAATACCATCAACTAACAACCTTGCAGCTCAACACAGGTCTGTCTTCAAAAGTTTAAAAGTTCAAATCAATCCCCCTGAAGAAAATGAATGGAATATTTACTTAAACCGACTGTTGCATTTTATGGCCCTGTCCCAAGTGGCACACTTTATATGCACTTACGGTCTTACTGACTTACAATGGCTGCTGTGTGCGCATGTTCATTAAGTCTACAAGACCATAGGGAATCCCATTTGTTATTTTAGATTTCAGAAGTGTGTCCGCTAGCGCCCCAATTTTCACCCAAAATTGCATATCCTGATTTTGCTGAATTAGACCCATTCCTGGGTCAACATATTTTGTTGATCCTGGAACAACATTCCTGTCAAAAAAATGTTTTATCCTAACCATATCCCTACCCCTAAACCTAACCCTACCCATAAGTTTAATCAGAGGGAAATGATCGGCTGAATAACACTGATGTAGAAGCACCTAACCCTGGTTGTAAGACTAAACTTGACATAAATTATAAACTTGTCCCTCAAATCTGATTGGTTGACTGGAATGTTGACATGTTCTGCTTGGTGAAATCAGGTTCTGCAGCGATCTCCAGACAGTCAAAGCGACGTTACATCCCAAAAAGGCGGACTCATAAGAAGACTGCAAGTGTTTAGGGTGCCATTTGAGACCTATAAGCGTCTATCTTGGCCTCGCTCACCTGCTAGGTTTCTCCACTCAGAGTCCAGATCCGCTTGATTAGCAAGGCAGCCCTTCATGACATTCTTACAGTAGTTTGAGCAGGGCTTGGCAATGGTAACGCCGCTACAGTGAGGACAGTACGTCAGCTTCATGACGGCACGCACACATTCAGTGCTCAGAGACACCTGCAAGGGAGAGACAAAGAAATGAAAGAACAGCGGAAGGATATCTATACTGACTCATGTAACCAAAGAAAATGCCCGGAATTGTTTTGTGTAACACATAATATATAAAATCGATAATTACAATCCACAAATAAGACTTTGTCAGTTCCTGCAGTTTCCCATGAGGTCCAAGGATGTGGGATGATACATTTTTGTATTGCATAATATCATGCTTCTCTACAGATAGTCTCTGAGAGTAACCTCATGAGGTCAAAGACATCTTTCACAATATTCCCACTTTTTTATCAGAAACCTCCACCCTTCTGATGTCAAAGCATGGGATTTATTCATGGGCCCTTATGGAGAAGTAGTCCAACTAGGAAAGGAATGAAAAACTTGACATTTGCTTGAATAGATATATCAATGAATTTAGTTTAATGAATATTAAAAGGCAAAACTAGTTTTTGTCTAGGTGTAAATCTAAATTCAGTCAGCATGACATTTTTTTTCTGTACATGTAACTGTATTCGTTCTGTCCTAACTGCATTAGGCTGCAGCTGTGCCATGCAGCTTTGACATATTTTCACAAAGCTGAATGTCAGTAACTGTATATTGCAATGACTTATGTCAAGCAACTGGTTCTGAACAATCTTTAATCAAAACCTTCCAAGCGACCAGACGAAACACTTGCAATTACATGCGTTCCTTTTATTATCAACTCTTGAGTCGTTCAGAAAGTGATGGGAATAAATTTGTATTTCATTGAAAATTATACTTTTAAATTCAAATTGAAACAGACAAGTAACCCCAAATGACAGCAGCACAGATAATGCTGAGCTGCAGTTCTGTCATGAAGGATGTGTTCAGCCTGATAAAAGTAGACTTCATTGTCCATTATATTAAACCTGGATGAAAAGTAGATGCTAGGAGACGAGCAACAGTCAATTCTGCTGTGGCTTCGGCGGTGGAGCAAAAATAGTAAATGGCAATATTGTGTCTAAAATGTAAGTTACTCAAAATTAACTTTTTGTTTGTTGAACTGTAGTAATGTGACTGGGAAAGGCGCCACATGGGTAGCAGATTCGCTTCGCTCTAGATATTAATATGCACATATACTTCACTTTAAAATGAAATCCGGCAGCATCAGGGGAGGAAGAAATTTTTATCACACGTTGAGATATAAATAACTGGACTGGACCGAGGTAAAAATACTTGATTCAGACTCCTACACACACACACACACACCACCCTTCAGGAAGACCTGGCAGTGCTTGATACCTGAAGGATGACTCAAGCACACACTCTTTAATGAGGAGAGAAGAGAAGAACGAGAAAAATAAGATGAGATAGGAATATAGAGAATAGACAAATGGAGTGAATGTGAGAAGGATGTGTGAAGATGCACAGGAAGCTCAGAGGAGGAGGGAAAGTGAGGAGAAGAGAGTGTGAGAGAGGGAAAAGATAGAACAAGTTGAGGGAGGATAATATGGCACATTAAATCCTCTGAGCTCTCGTGATTCATCAGATCAGAGCAGGATAGAGAGAGTTTGCTGCCCAGTATACGGCTCAGATTCAGTTCTGACACTGGACACACATTTGGACTTCAGCCTCGTGGACTTCAGTGGAATGCCAGGCTGGACATTCAGCAATCTCAAGCATTTTTTACGAATTGATTGATCCAATTTGCAAATGTGTTATTTGCTCATTGAATTGGTGTGGGCCTTTCATACCCTCTCAGGAAAAAAAGGTACAAAAGATGTCACCTTTTTTATGCCATAATAATCACAAATTATCCCATAATTGACTCACCCTCAAACCATCCTAGGTGTATGTGGCTTTCGTCTTTCAGCCGAACACATGTATTCAATTATATCATGGCTCTTCCCAGCTTTGTAATATCATTGAATATCGCCAGAGTTTTTGAAGCTCCAAAAAGCACATTCATCCATCATAAAAGTAATCCATGCTTATGACATATGACATAGGTGTAGCGTAAGATAGATAGAGCAGAACAAAACACCGGTCACGATTTAGAATTATATTTATATATATTTATAATATTTTACCTATCACTTCGCTTCAGAATGCATTTATTAACCCACTGGAGCCGTATGGATTACTTATGATGGATGGATGTGCTTTTTGGAGCTTCAAAAACTCGGACACTATTCAATGCCATTACAAAATTGGGAAGAACCAGGATATAATTTAATATAACGCCGATTGTGTTCGGCTGCAAGAAGAAAGTCATATACACCTAGGATGGCTTGAGGGTGGGGAAATTATGAGAAAAATGTCCTTTTTGGGTGAACTTTAAGGGTGCATATTAGTATCTTTTGAAAAGGGTACAGCCCCAGTGTACCTTTTTTCTGAGACTGTGCTGAACTTGATATGTACACTTTTTTTCTGTCAGGATATGAACTTTACTATTGTTTATGCAAATAATTATTAATGAGCAAAATCATGGCTGCTGTAAAAACAAGGATGAGTTGCATAAGACTAGTGAACTATGCTTAAGGCACAAATATTAAATATTTCTCTAACTGCAACACTTATGTAACTCCACATCTGCTATAATTTAGGCAAGTGAGATTTGATCAATATGTCAATATGATGCATAACTGTCAATATGCCTATATAATGAGAATGTAAATGTACATTTTGGATGAGCTTGTTCATATAATCATATTTCAAGGAAATATTAGTGCCTGCTTACCTCACTTTTGTTACAATACTTCCAGCATCCCTCCTTCACCTTTATTTTTTACCTCCCGTATTATGTATTATTACTAAATTCTTTATCTATTATGTTTCTGCTTTAGTTCAAAGGGAGATCTAAGTCCTTGAGCAGAGTATCATATTTAATATGCTTATTTAATGTGTAAGTATTGTGGTGTGACCATATATGACATGTTAATCTCAATTAGATGGAACTGGAACACATGAGAATAACTGAATCATTTATGTGGAACTGTCTAGAGGAACCAAATTCGCAGAAATGAGTCATACTTTCCAAACTAATTTGTGCCCAGAGATTCTGAACATTGTAGGTTTAAGATTTTAAACCACAGAAACTTGCAGAATGATTTAAAAAATGACCGCAGATGGAGAAACGAATGGTGTGAGACGAGCTCATCCGTCATGTACAGATCAGTTTGAGTTAAATATTCATGTCTCTTAAAAACAAGCTCTCACAGAATCCTGCATTTTACTTGCCATCTAGTAGGGGTGTAATGATACCCTCATGTCATGATTCGATACATGTCACGAAACTGAACTCACGATACGATGTTATTGCGATCCTCCCAAGACATATGGTAAAAGGTTAACAAAAAATGTACTGTTGATTAAAATGCTACATTTGATATTTCATTGTGGGTGTAAATAAATAGGCTTGGACTTAGTGCTGGAAACCCTCCCAATGCACAGGACAATGGTGACACCAGAATAAAAATATTCATGATTCTGAAGCTGAAAATACAGAATTATTTTAGATGAATAAGCTTGTACTCAGTCACTAGATATATTTAAAATAATGTAGGCATTTGGATTATCAAGACCCACAAATATTCCCCCATTGCATTATTACTATAGCGTACTGACACTAAAACTTTTTCTTCACACGGTAATTTTTATTTTGGGTGACCTATACACAATATATATATATTGTCAGTATCCACAGTACATAGGCTATTGATGCATTTTTGTATTGCGATATATTGTTACACCCCTACCATCTAGCCTCTGCATCCTAATGAGAACTCCACGGCACATATGCCAGAATCTATTTGGCACCAAAATCCCAAAACAAAGGGCTTAATAGAATTAGCGGTTTAGCTAATGCTACGATAGCTAGAGGTTAATGTCGGCAACACTATCTAATGTAATCCTTTTATCTGTTCCCATCTTATCGCCTCACGTTATTAATTTCAGCTCTGAATCAGACACCCCAGTGAGCAGATTACACACGTATCACTGATTCCTGATAATTAGAAGGAACTGCTGGAATATGTGTCAGGAAAATACCAAACAGACCACACTGAATCTGATCAAGAGCTTTGGAGTAACAAAACACAAACCAACTCAAACATTTTTGGAATATTTTTCTTGGACAGAAATGAAAAATTGTTCAGAGTAGTCCAGACTGAATTAGACTTAATTAAGCTTAAATGGGCTACTGTCATATCTGTTCATCTAAAGTGATAGAGGAAGTACAGTGGTTACTCAACCAGAATAATACTTTTACCGCCGCCGCTCCCGCGGCGGTAAAATTCGGTTCTGTATTTGCTGCCTTTTACCGCTAAGAGGCGCTACAATCACAGACTTTGAAAGGTGTTCGTTTATTCTCTCTATTGCGTAATCGAACGCCGCGCCGCGGCTCATTCAGAGCGATTGAAAGCTGGTAACAGATGAATTCAAGTGAAACATAAACGAGTTCATAATCACAATACTGAAATTAAATTGAATAAATAGTGAAAACATTACAACATAAAACATTGCAACAGAATATCAGGCTATCAATGGGGCTAAGGAAGAGCATAAGACGACATTTAGTAGCGTTCAGACGGTAGCTCAGTGGTAAAAGCAACAACATGAGTCTCACTGCGCTTCTAGCGAACTGAGATCGAATCTCACTGTAGCCAACATTCTGTTGGCCCACTTCATTTATGTTTTACCGTTCTTGATGCTTAAATAGGTAACTGTTTATTAGCGAGTTCATTAACTGTTTATTTATTTAATGTCAAGCGTTTTGTTTAATTATCAATGCCACATTAACGTAAATTTGCTACATTCCATGTAGAGCCGCTGCACGACCAAACTGATGAGGGAAATGAAAATAAATAAAAAAAGAAAGCTGATTGCGTCAGAAAATGAAAATAATGATGCTCGTCTTTAATCTGCTAAATTATTGTTTTGTGAAGTTGACTGACAGTGATATACCTGCCATAGCAACGGGAGAATTTTTTTAAAAACAGATCCATACATTGAACAAACCAGAAAAGACTGATTTTGTTGACTTGACAGACTAACTAAATAGTATTACTTTCAATATAAAAACAAATGAAAATGTAAAAGAACACTCAAATTGATTAAGTTTGAATCCCGAACAAACATGGTCTACTTTTTTATTAATTCAGAGAGATTTGATAATAAGACCCAACCGATGCAAAAGCCTCTAAAAGCAAAACATTTAATATTGAATGCATGCTCTCCAATACTTTGACTTTAAACTCACTAAATCCCAGCCTCAGCCCATTCAGACATACAGGTACTTTGGTAGAAACCTATAAATAGGAGCCTGAAAAAAATTTTAATATTAAAGAAAAACGTTAGACGGATTAGAGGCTTTTGCATTTGAATGTTGTGTGACATTCTAACACATTTAAAGCGTGACGCACACAAACACAACTGAGTTTATCTGATCATAAACATAACTAGTCAATGTTTATGATCAGATAAAAATGTTTCTCAGTTGTGTCAAGTCCGTCTAACGTTTTTCTTTAATGGTTGAGAGACATTTATCTTTTAAACATTGACTAGTTGTGTGTTCGTGTCACGCGTTAAATGTTTTAGAATGTCACACACCATTCAAATGCAAAATATGCGCCCTCCCCCACTTTAAGCTAACTCAAGCCAGCTCCTGAGATGAGGCTTGTTGTTTTTTTCCCCGGAGGCACACGAATGAAGGATCTCCATATGCTCATATTAATATTAACGTAAATTTTTCCAAAGTCTTGTTTCCGAAAGTGTTACATTAAATGGCGAAAAGTGTGTGTTTGTTTTAACGTGTGTGTAGCCTACAAAGGTAAAGATGTTCATCAATAATTCTATATCACGAACACGTTAGTGTGCATTTGGTGTTGTGATTTTAGACGAGCGGCAACGGTAACACTTTTCATGATTTCATAAAACCATATCGCATCTTATGTTACACAAAGGAATGTAATTCATAATTTAAAATTTTCTATTGAAATGTTTTTAAATTGTATATTTCTTTTATTAAAGAAAATGATGCTGATCATAACAACGTAGCCTTTTTTCATTCTTATATCATAAACGCAAAACCTAAATGCTGCTGACTAACTATAATAGCAAGTCAAGCCAATGTTTGAATTAATTTACAATAATTTAGTTTCATTTATTTCAGTGTTAATGTTTGAGTTAATAAATCCTCTACAAATTAAATTAACACAAAGTGGGCTATAAGAAGCCTTTGTGGGCTACTATGAAATTATATCGCTCACGAGAGAGAAACGCTCTTCATTCGTTTCATTCCTCAATAGAATAGGCTACAAATATTCAGCGTTATTGCACCTAGCCTACTTTATTTTCACTGAGTTCAGATATGACGGTCTTTTGGTGTAGCCTACTTTTTGTTTGTTTGTTATTGCGCTGGTCCCCATAGGAATAGGCTAAGCTTATTGTTATCTCTATTTTTAACTTTTGATTCTATTTTTCATTTCTAAAATTGATTCTATCTTTTGTTCTATAGGCCTATTTATAAAAAAAATATATATATATTTTTAACCCACCCACATTTTGTTCCAGTGTAAAATGGAAATGCTTGGCAATTTTATTTTATAAATATAAGCAAAAACTATAGCCTATGCTGTAACACAGTTTTAGAACTAGACAAATCTCTCTTCATTAATAATAGGATATAAAATGCATTAATAGGCTAATACAAAATTTACTAAAGTCCCAAGTTTGCTCGAGATTTGAACCCGTGTCATCTAAATGACCGAACCGTAAGTTCTACCCCTCGGCCATGAATGTACTTTGTTAAATGACCAAACGTTTGTTTCTCCAGTGAACGAACAGTTCACATGAGCGAGAAAACGTTTTATCGTTAGCGTATTGTAGACCTTTTACAGTGTTAAAAGATGACATATTATCTGTATAATAAAAAATTACGGCGTAGGCTAGCCTTTTAAGTTCTTTTAGCTGAAAAAATAAATTCAAGTGAAAGCGCCGCCGCGTTTGTCGAACTCTAGTTCAACATGCCAGAATAAAACCCAATTTTAGAACAATGCGTAGCGCCACTCGGTGTGCCAAAACACTTAATTATACACATCAATATTTCGTTCAAAAACATCTCAAAACGCTTTGTGACATTTTGAAAAGCCGTGAATGTATTAAGGTCACTGGAACCAGGATCGTAACTGAAACGCGCCGCATGATATCTCTCAATACAGGAGCAGAAGCGCCGGTTCAGATTGTAGGCTATTGTTTGTTGTTTAAACATGCGTGTTGCATATTTTTAAAAATATGTAATATATTTGATATGGTCTATTGGTGAATTAGGCTATAGCATTGATTACTGTCAGATTTAACCGAATCTGTTGTAGGCTAAATTATTTTTATTTTTATTATTTTTTGTTCTAAAAGGTTGTTCCATTCTGTTTCGTTTGTTTATTTTTATTTATTTTTTTACATATTCAATCAGTCTCATTCTTTTTTTTTTTTTTTTACAAGACCTTGTGCTGTGTTTTTTAATAAACAGATACAAACAGGGATATAGCCTAATAGTTCGTACAAATAAACGTCTATGTATAGGCTACTACTATGTATACTATAAATTGTAACAAAATTGTCTGTCTTTAATTAATAATAAAATTATTACTTTAATATGCAGTTTCAACTTCACCAAATCTTTGTTTGTTTCATTATTGTAGCCTACAGAAAATGCAAATAGCTCTTGTTTTAATTTTTCATGTTTGTTGCTTATTTGGAAATTGCCATAGTATTTCATCCTTACTGTTAATTGACATAGCCCCGCACTAACGTTTAAAAATGCGGCAATTGCGGCTGTTTTGCTAAAATGCCCCTTTGCGCCACCTGGCGGTCATTTCACGAACGACTTTGAAATACGGCTAGTTTATTTTTACCGCGGTGGATTTGCCGCGGCACGACTCGCGGCGGTAATAGGCATTCTGGTTGACTACCTACTGTAAGCTGTTTGCATGGGAAACCCCTTTAACTCAAGCTGCTGAGCTCATGCCATTGGGCAACAAATGTAGTTCAAAACTTTTTCCTATGAGATACAAAGTTATATTTCTCAAGTGAGCTTTGCTGAAGTTGAGATGTTTGACTGATTTTTCTGAACCTGTTCTTTTGTAAAGTTCATTCATGTCATCACATATTCCCAGACAACACATGCCATTGTATGTGCTTTAATTAAACAGGTTTAAACAGGGTTGTTGGTTGTTAATATTACTGTTTATATTGCATTTTACTTCAGTTTTAAAAAAAAATAAGACTCTTATGCTTATCAAGGCTGCGCTTATTTGATAATAATAATAATAATAATAATAATACAATAAAACAGTACTATTGTAAAAATGTATTACAATTTAAAAATGACTATTTTAATTTTAAAATGCAGTTTATTCCTGTGATGGCAAAGCTGAATTTCAGCATGATCCTTCAAGAAATCATTGTAATGCGTTGTTTTAGTGTTAAAAATAATTTGTGGAAATCGTTTTGAAAGTTTGGTTTGAATCTATATTTGATGAATAAACAGTACAGCATTTATTGGATTTTCTTTTTTTGTAAGAATGTAAAAGTCTTATATGTCACTTTTGATCAGTTTAATGCATCTTATCCCATATATATATATATATATATATATAGAGAGAGAGAGAGAGAGAGAGAGAGAGAGAGAATGATCCCTTAACAATGTGCCTTTTTACAGTCAAGATATTAAGAAAAGGCTGTGGGAAATCTGTGACATTAAACATTAACATGGGTTGTGAATGCATGGAGTTTCACATTTAATTTATACTTGAGATCATCACCTTCATCTGTTTGAATTTTTTTTATCTTTATCAGTATCTGCAAGGGCAAAAATACAGTCAGATAAAGTTAGTGTGCCGCTGAGCTATTTCACAACATTGGGTGACAATTTCAGAGAAGATAACTCAGGCGTTAAAAATAGCTTACTCTCATTGCCATTTTTGTGAACAATCCATAGTTATATTTTGCTCTGGGGAAATTAATAAAATCCACACGAAGCAGAAGAATCCACACGAAGCAGAAGAACAGATTAAGAGATACACATATTAGTTAATAAAAATTAAGCAAAATAATATTACTTGTTTTCAGAGAATATATTGTGTCGGGGTTCAAAAGTCACATTGAAATTCTGGTTGTTGTTTTTAAACTTGAACATATGTAGAAGGAAATGTATGAAAAATGTAACATGCAATAAATAAATATGTATGATTCTGCAGTTTTTACAATACTCTAATCAAATACACAAATAAGTGACATTAATGATGTGAAATAGCCAATGTTTTACAAAAGGATACACTCAATTTAGGATACACTCTACTGTTAAAAACTTTGGGGTCTGTAAGATTTTTAATACATGAACTCTCTAATGCTCACCAAGGCTGCCTTATTTGATGAAAAATCCAGTAAAAACTGTAATATTGTGAAAAATTATTACAATTTAAAATAACTGTTTATCATTTGAATATATTTTAAAATGTAACTTATTCCTTTGATGCCAAATCTTTCCAGCATCATTACTCCAGTCTTCAGTGTCACATGATCCTTCAGAAATCATTCTAATGCTGATTTGATGCTCAAGAAACATTTCTTATTGTTATCAATGTTGAAAACAATTATGCTTCTTAATATTTTGCGAAAGTTAATACATGATAAATAGAAAGCATTTTTTTAAAGAAAAGAAAAATAGAAATCTTTTGTAACATTATAAATATTTGATCGTTTTAATGAGCACTTGCTGAATAAAAGTATATACATTTCTTTCCGCAAAAGAAAAAACAAATTATGTTGACCCCAAACCTTTGAATAGTAGTGTATTCTCTGAAAAGAAGCCTTGATATCTAATGCCATGATCTTATTTAATGGTGTTTAATGAATGTGCATGTTTTTTTTGCAGTGAAATTAGCAATGTTAACATCACAACTGACATTGAGCCCTTCTCTCATATAGCTTTCTGCATTCAATGGACCCTTAAAGCCAAAACAATTGAATCATGATGTCTTGTTTCCACATTCCCAGCTGTGATGGATCTGTGTAAAGGCCTGATCCTGTGAGGTCCGCTGTGTTTGTCTGCTCTAGATTTAGATCCTATCCCAGAAAAGCCCTGTTTTTCAGAGGACTCATGCTATTTATTCAACTACAATTGTATAATCAATTCCACAGACATAATATTTGCAAAATATTGCTGTTTGATTACCATATTCAAATGCTACAGTAATTCACATCTACATAAAATGGCATTCACAACCCATTTTACTTATGCAATGTACACTTACAATAAATTACCATACAACCATGTTTTTTTAAGAACTGAGTACTATGATAATACCATGGAATACATTAGGGTTATGGTCTATTTCAGAATACCATAATATTACCATCAGATACCATCACTGTACCATGATACTACCAGAGCATGTTTTTCGCAAAGTTTAATATTGTACCGTAATGTACTTCAAAGAATACCACCATCAAAACATATTTACATTGGATTTTTATGTACCACTGTATTTTTAAAGAAGACCTATATATTATGCCATTATTTTTCACATGTTTTTCATTATTTCAGCACCTCTCTTCCCAGTCTGCCAGTAACTTTCTGTTTAGTTTCTGTCTGAAGTCCCTCCTTCCCGAAAAGCGCAATGTGCTCTGAAAATGAAAAATTTGAAGCATTGAAAATGAAAAAAAAAAAACATAATTGGTCTTCTATAAAGAATTCCTTAACATATGCTGAAGGTTCTTGCCAATGGTTTCCCATCTCTTGTCTGTTTTATAAGGCTCTACTTGTGCTTGTGTTCTTAAATGGCACGTCTGATAAAGGATGTGCGCCGGGTCTAGATGTGCTCTTTTTATAGACGACCTTCTCTTAAGTAATTAGAAAGAAATATGGCTGCGCTCCTCCCAGTGTTAGCCGACTGGACTACTTCTGAAGACACAGCACATGCCGTCCTTAATAAAAATGAATAAAACACAGGAATGACTAAAGAGGAAAGAGGGGAAGACCAGCTGTGCTCATTGCTCTTTTATTCTTTCATTTCCTTCTTTCATTTCAGGCTAATACTCCCCTAATACTCTTTCTTTCCTCTGAAACTCTTTCATCTTCATATATTCAACCTGAATGACCCCAAATAATTTATACGTTTGTGTGTTGGAAGAATGAAATAAATGATTTTAAATCATTTATAATGAGAATAAGAATCCATAATCCAGCCTAACACAAGCTGTCTTATTCTACATGGAGTTGGTCGCCTCATGGAGGCAGGTATTTAGATCACATGACCACTTAAATGCAAACCATTAGGACACTTTCTCTCACTGAATCAATTAAAAAGGGCCAGCTGCCAATAGAGCATTTCTACAATGGCTTTGGTGACCAAATCTATTGCTTTTGCATGATACATTTACGTATATCACTAAGAATCGGTATTAGAGAGTCTATGGAAGCTTATTTCCGCCACTGAATAACAAAGTAAAAAAGGTAAATACATTTTTTTTATCTCACAATTCTGACTTTTTTTTCATCTTGCAATTCTGACATTATTTTTTCTCTGAATTGTGAGATATAAACTCACAATTTGCAAGAAAATGTCTGAATTGTGAGCTGACTTTTACTCAGAATTGGACTTAATAACTCAATTTATATCTCACGATTATGAGAAAAGAAGTCAGAATTACGGGATATAGTAACTAATATAAAGTTTATAATTTTTCGCAAATATTTACTTTAATTCTCGCAATTGCGAGTTTATATCTCACAGTTCTGACATTATTACTCAGAAAAAAAGGGAAAAAAAGTCAGAATTGCAATATGTAAACTCAAAATTGTGACAAAAAAGTAAAAATTGTGAGATAAAAAGTCGCAACTGCAAAAAAAATTGCAAGATCGCAATTATTAAAAAAAATATATTCTGTGGCGGAAATAAGCTTCAAGTAGATTAAAATCAAGGTTATTATCTTTTTTTTTTTACACAAACAATCACTCGAGTTGCTTTATAAAAATGAGGTTAAACCACTGGAGTCACATGGATTAGTTTAATGATATCTTCAATACCTTTCTGGGGCTTGAATGTGTCAGTTGCGTAGCTGTCTATGATGGTACAGAAATCAAAAGATCTTCATTTGTGTTCTGAAGATTAATGAAAGTCGTACAGGTTTGGAACGACATGAGGGTGAGTCATTAATGAAAGAGTTTTCATTTTTGGGTGAACTAACCCTTTAACTAAAACTTAAACTATTAAAACATTTTTGTCGATGGAAATAAAGTGAAAATAACAATCGATTATAAATATTAGATGAAACACTTAAAGCACAAAATTAGAAATATTGCCTTGGCAAATAACTGAAATACATTTAAGTTTAAGCACCAACATTACTAACTGGAACTAAATAAAAACTACAACCTAAATTAAACTAAAATGAAAAATAAAAATGAAACCTAAATAGTAATATTTAATAAATACAAAACAAAAACTACAAAAGCACAACAAAATTACACACAAAAAAAAGAAATAAATCACACTCAGTTTTTGCTGTGCTGTTTTCAGTCCTGTCAAAGTTCATGTATATATCTTTGAGGCAAACTCCAACTAGAAATGATGTCAGTAACTAAACACTCATCCACCTAATAAAAGTAGTCCAACACCAAAAAGCACAATTTAAATGACTTTACAACTTGATTAATAAGGGTTTTACTGAATTATTTATGGGCTTCACGTTTCTTCGAATGTTGGCCTGGTTTACTTCCATATAGTATGTCACTATAACCGCGATTATTGCTTAAAAGAAAAACTGAGGGATGAGTCTAAATTAATTTCAGTGGTAATCGACATTATGCCACAAATGCTGTTAATGGAGCTTAACTTTTATTGCAGCCAGAACAATCCACTAAGAGAATTGCCACACATAATGAATGATAAAATTATGAGAATGACGCATTATTTAACAGAAATGGCATGGAGGCATAAGGGAAAGAGGGCACTACTGGAGATCAACGTTCTAATATAAAAGAAACAGGGACGCTAGTCTTATTGCAAAACAATCCCTTCCAGATTGAAGCAAACGATAAGACAGTTTGTTTAAGCAAACCCTCAGAAGAAGAGAACAAAGCAAAAGTAGAATGCTCAACTCCCTTTGGCGCATGCACACAAAATAGTTTTATTTCAAGACCTTTAGTTGTTTGTCTTGCTGTATGCTGCTACATAGGCAACTGGCTAGATTAGGAAAATTCTACACAGGCAGCAACACTGCATTTCACACAAATAGTGAAAGCACAAGTTTGAAATTTGCATGTTGCTAATCTAACAACATAATACTCTAATAAACAGAATACTTGGCACATACAAATATTAGTTTATATATATATATATATATTGGCCATTACATTTTTTGATACTTTTGATCTACACATATTCAAAATCCAATAATTCCTCTGGAAAAAAAAATGTTTAAAATTTTTTTTTTAACAAAGATATGTGATGTAATTTGAAAGAATAACAACTAAAGTTTTAATGAAACATCAGCCAATCAAGCATTATAATGACATAACTTTAGTAATTAGAACTAAACAGTTGCAAATAATGAAAATGTATGAATTCTTGTTTGTCATATTAAACAGAAATTAGAGAATTTAGAGCACACGCACAGGCACGCACATGCACACACATGCACACACATGCACACACACACACGCACTCACACACACTGCCCTTTTCAATATGCAGTGCTGGCAGTTTCTCTGTGTTGTCAACCTTGACTTACTTTGAAGAGGTCAGACACAGAGTTAGGTTCCCTTCACTACTCATTTAGATTTCAGGAGAGAAGAGAATTGAGAAGAGAAGAAGAAAAGTGGAGGGAAAGAGTAAGAAGTAAACAACAGATAAACCGAAGTGGACAACAGCAATAAAAAGAAATCAAAGATCTTCCTCAATGTAACCTGTTTTTAACCCTATGTGAAACTGTCTGAATCTCTTATGGAGACAAGCTGCATGGTTCAGCGCGGTATGGAACGACACGAGAGGGAGTAAATAATGATAGATAGTTTATTTTGGGGTGAAGTATTTCTTGCTAAGAGAAGTTTCAATGATTGACAGAATGAGAAGGCTTTAACCGGAATTCAATTTTTGGGCTGGGTTGGGCTGGGTAAAAAAAAAAAAAAAAGATTTCTCTTTGTGATGAACCAATATCGATTCTTAAAACCCAATAATATTTTGTTTGTTTGTTTGTTTTCAGTTGATGGATGAACTTTGTGGAATTTGTTTCAATACCTAGTCCTAATAATTACATATATACAAAATAAAATATTTTATCAAATAATGCTATTCATGACTAAATGTTCAATGTAATAATAGTAATAAAAATAAATAATAATAATAACAATGTAGTTATTACCAATGTATTCTACTTTTATTATTATTATTATTATATGAAACATTTAGTCAACAGCATCTTTTGATAAAATATTATATTATTTTGCATAATATACAAGAAAACAAAAGGAAATCCCACACACTATCAATACTTGCAAAAAGTATAAAAAATATATTTATTAGGTATTTCAATATTAAACGTTGCTAATAAATATTTGTTGATACTTTTCGCAAGTATTGATAGTGTGTGGGATTTCCTTTAGTTTTTTTTTTTGGTCTTCTCTCCTACACACCCATCTATTACCTGCAGGTGTGTGATGGTATTGCCATCCATTATAATGAATTGTTAATTGCATAATAAATAAGAAAATATTTTGTTTTAGTTTTATAAATAATTGTTATTAATAATTCTGTTCAAATGCTGATCCTCATATGATTGTTTGTGTGTCATATAAATATGGATGAAAATAAATGTATATAGGTCTATAACCTTCAGTCATATATCTGACATAGTTGTTCCAACTGTAGTTGAACTACTTTAAAAATATAAGTAGCTTGCTGTTTCCTCTCCAACTGGTTGGTTTGATCTATCACTACACTTACTGTCTCCCTGCAATGTAATATTTTGCAATAATAGGGCCATGTGCTATGGCTGTGGTACATTTTAGGTTTAAATTACATTTTTGACTTTAACATGTCAGCATACAGGCACTTTAATTGGGTAAGGAAATGGGGATTTCAAACAACAATAAATGGTCTTTACAAGGAACAAAGTATGTTTGATGAACCTGTAAAGGCTGAAGTTGAGAGCATCTCTCCATCTAATGTCAGCATTAATTGGATAGACGCAGTGCTTTTGTTGCAGTGTGTCTGTGTGTGTGGGTGTGTTTATATCTACATTGATTGCCACAGCCTCAGGGATATTCATTTTGTCTTGTTTTCCTGATGCATTGATCCTACGCGGTTTCCCACAATGCTTCAACATGCGCTTGTGTCTGTTTGTGTCTCGGTTCTAGGTGGTATTGGGTTTGTGCACTGCCACAGGTATAAAATACGAATACAATGAATACTGAGAAGGAAATATATGGCGCGAAACAACAGGTTTCCAGTATCAAGATATTTGTCTGTCCTTCGTGAAATCTGAAATACAGCATAAAGTGAAGAAATCAGAGCAAGTCCCAACATATTTGATGTTTAAAAGAATAGTTCACACCAAAACGCAAAATTATTTTCTCAGCCGCATGCTGTTTCAAACCTGCATGCTGTTAATATAGTTATATAAGTTATAACTTATCCATATAAGTTATATGGATCACTTTTAGTGTTGACATTCACTATAAGCTTGTTTTATTGCAAGAGATGTGTGGTGATTCTTCTGATATTTCTAATTTTGTGTTTCAGAGAAGAAATAACCATATGGGAATCAGGTGAGGGTAAATAAATAAAATAGAAATAAATAAAATGTATAATCATTTCAATTTTGAATGGAAGTGTAGCTGTATATAAAAGGGATTGTTTGCCCTCCCTTTAATATATAGCTACACTCCTGTTCAAAAGTTTGGGACCTTTAACACATTAAATGAATGTTCCATTCACAGTTTCCATTAAAATACTAGGCAGAACAACTGTTTTCTACATTGATAATAATAAGAAATGTTTCTTCTTCAAATATTAGAATGATTTCTGAAGGATCATGTGACACTGAAGACCGGAGTAATGATGCAGAAAATTCAGCTTTGCATCACAGGAATAAATTACATTTTAAAATATATCCAAATAAAAAAACAGTTATTTTAAATTGTAATAATACAGTATTTCATGCTCTTATATATATAAATAAATGCAGCCTTGTTGAGCAAAAGAGACTTCTTTCAAAAACGCCAGTGTATACGGTATGTGAAGTGGACCGATGAGATATGATATAAACTGGGCAACTCAGTGCAAAGTAATGGAAAAAGCAGTCAAGTGACTGGTATCAAAATATCAAGGTGGTTGGGACAAAACATTAGATTACGGTGGAAAAGTTACTTGAAGACAGAGAGAGTGAAAGTTACCTGTGAAACCTTCCGGACCGCTTCGCCGCTCATCACCAGAGCCTGAGCGAATGTTCTGGCTGCAATAACCGTGCGTGTGACTTTGGTCTTGAGCTCTCTGGGAGTCTCTCCAAAGGGCTTCAGCGTTTCTGACTGCTTGGCTACACACTCCAGATACTCCTCTCCAATACTGTACTGAGGGTTTAAAGCTTTAAAGAGTCTTTCCAGCAGACGGGCCCAGAATTCATTCAGAGCCTCCTCGAGATTGAGGCTGGACCCTCGAAAGTAGCGCCGGAGGTCTGAGTACAGATCCTGAAACACCTTTGTGGTTTGGGAGAAGAGAGGTCCAAACCCACTCTGGAAGGAAGTCTGGAGTGATGCTTCAGAACGATTCAACAGCTCCAAGAAATAATCTGGAAACACACACACACACAAGAACATTAGAGCAGCGATTCAACTTTGGAAAGCTCAAGGGCCACACTCCAAATAAAAAACTAAACAAAAGAGTGGTCTGGTTTCACAGACAGGGTTTAGACTAAGCCAGGATCAGGCCCTAGTTCAGTTATTACAGTTGGTTCAGTTAGGAAGACCAATATTTTACATAAAGAATATTTTATATTACAGTATATATCAAATAAACATATATTTATATGTTAAATTATATTTATCCATTAATAGATAATTATATATTTAATTACAATCAATCACTTAACCATGTACTACTCATAATAATAAGTCAAGTAAATTACATAATCATGCTGTTTATTTTAAGGCTCTTCTTCTCATTTGATTATTTCCTTATTTGGGGGGATTTGATGGATGCACCCAAAAGATAAGATTATTCATAACAAATAAACCAAATGAAATGAAACTGCAGGATTAATTAATGAGTATGTTTTACAAAAAAATTACATTTCAGTCTTTCTACTAATTCAATGTTTAATTCAATGTTACTTTGTAATGATGATATAGAAAATATAAAATGATATAGACATTTTAAAGTATACAAAATTAAAGAATAAACATCAAAATGACTAAAACTTGAACTAAAATGAAATCAGAAAATATAAAAATAAAAACTGATTCAAATTATTAATAAAAACTATAATATCCCAATTATACTAATAGAATTAAAAGCCAAAACATCTCAAAACAGTAATGCATTATAAATCTGATTGGATGAGGCACTATTAAGAATGCACTGTCACAAATCACTGATGTAGTACAGCCTATGGGTGATGCACTTTTTCTCTATTTGGGTGCAAGCTCCAAAAATTTGGATATAGTCTTTTTCTCCGAAAAAAATTATAAAATATAGATAATGAATAAAAGAAACTATGAAATAAATGAGAAATCATTCACCAGAATCATTAATTAATTTAGCTATACAGTTATTTATCCCCCACACAAAATCACCAAGACACGTTGAAACTCCGATAAAATTAGTCAATATAGACAACAGTCAGATGTGTAGTTTGTGTACCAACACAATGAGACACATATTAATTAGTTTTTCCACACACACACACACACACTTATTCGCATGCAAAAATGTTCAGAGAGAAAGTTGATATGAATTGTGTTATGTAACCCAGTGATAACATAAGCTCACAATAACCCGGTCACACATCAATCAATCACACATTACCCAAAAGAGAGTGTTAAAGTATACAGAAAGAATGATACTCTGCATCAGAAATGGAACACTTATAGTATATGATAAACAGTACACCAAAAGAAGTATGGGTAACGCTTCCTTTACAGTACAGTTACAGTGTACTTACAGTGTACTTACCTAGAAAGTACTGGCTAATATAAGGTAAGTACATGGAACAGGGGTAGGTTTAGGGGTAGGTTCAGGGTTAGTACTAGTTATTACCCAGTAATTGTAGTTACTAAAATAAGTACATAGTATTTACATGGGTAACTGGACTGTAAAAGGAAGCGTTACCGAAGTATGTCCAAATGCATAATATTTGAAAAACAGTATGCGAACAGTCCCCCGATGACCTTCTACTGCCGTCAGGATTCTGAAGTGTGCATATGATGGGCACTTTACTGTCCCATGAGGCCACGGGAGAGGATTTATGAACGGCAGTAAAGCGACACAACTGACAGGTCACGTGACAGTAACAACATGGTGAATGTAGTACGTCTGAATTTCATTCACACATTGTCGTGAAGTAAATTCAAATTCAAATTTAGAACCTACTCAGACAGAATGCGATTTCAGACGCAGCGACTGAAACTGGATAGGGGTTCAGGAATGATGTGAATTTGTATAAAAAACATTTTCCCTGAAAGATTGAATTAGATTAATTTGTAAGATTGTGATTATAAGCATAACATGTCTGTTCTGAGGGTAGACATCACTTTCTTTTTTCCTCACTGCATTTCCTCCACAACCTGTAACATTCTAAAGCAACATTCGGTTGCTGGCCCACAATAGGTGATCTCAGGTTTTACTATCCTTTTGTTTATTTTGTACAAAGATTTTACAAAGTATATTAAACCTGTACACACGCACACACACTTAATGATGAACCCAAACAAGGTCAAAATTAATCTTCCTAAATCCTATACAATTTCTATTCATCTTATGTGTGTGTGTTCAGAGATCTTCCCTACATTGCACCAATGGGATTATGTCTCTACAAATACTTTCATGATGAAATACAGAGCAGTGTGCTAAATAAGACCTCTTTGTGCCCTACATCTGATTAAGTTCACATTAATCATACTTTTGAAATGGCCCAAAAAATGCTATATAAGGACACAGGCTTGATGAAGAATTTCAAAACATCCATATTAAACAGATCATTGACCAGTACGTTTTTCCAGCTGTCCTTTCTTGTTGAAATGACTCTAAATCCCATCACATTCACGTCCCCCTGCACTGTGAGGATCCCACATTCATTATCTCTCTTCACGCTTCAATGGACACTTTTCTCACCTTTCATATTTTCATTTAAAAGCCTCTCCAAAGTGTGTTACCACTGATCCAGGTGAGCCTATCTTCACTCCCTGTCACTCCGAACGCAGGTTTTTAATGTCTGATTCATAACATGACACTCCACAGCCAGGGCAGAAATCTTACTGCCCCTGCATATTTTTTGTCTCATTTTTTATTATGAAGGCAAAACAATAGTTTTGATCTAAAAAACAAAAAAAACAAAAAAAAACAACTAAACTTTAATAAACTACAGTTAAATGTTTCATTGTTCTTCCCACATTAAAATGTATTGAGTTGAATTAAAATTAAAATATGACACGTATATATTGATACTTTAATGGCTCATCAATTTTAGCACCATAAAGTAAGATGTAAATATATTAATGTGATAGTTTAATTCATATAATGCATATGCAAAAAATGCAACTATACTAACATTCTATATATATATATATATATATATATATATATATATATATATAACTAAAATAAAATAAAATAAAATATATATATAAAGAACTTTAATTTCATCTAGGTGTCAAGGCAAAATTTCTCATTTTTATTTACCTTAACATGCTGTAATCAAATAACTAAAACTACAAAAAAAAATTAAACTATATAGACATTTTAAACAAAAACTTTAAATGACTAAAACAACAAAATTACTACAATCTACAATTAAAATTAAATTAAAAAATATTAATACAAACCATAATAGCATCTATATATACCGTATAATATTTATGCATTATTTTCAGGTTAAAATTTAAAATTTAACATACAAGAAGATTGTTGGTGTCCAAATTGTACGTGTTCTACAAAAGAAACATACTGTAAGTGGTTACAGATTTCCATTTTAGGGTGAATTATCCCATTAAGTGTCTGATTATCAATGTATCAGGAGAACATCCTGACTTTAAATAAAGAGAAACTGGTATCAAAAGGAAAAAGAAAAAAGGAAGGCCATGAAAGGTAGATCCTCGGTTCTTTATATTCCTGTCACACTCGTCTGACCCTCCACCCCCTCTCTCTCCCTCTCCCTCTCCTCCATCTATCTCTCTGACAGGCGTGCAGGCGTAATGATATCAGCGGCGTCGTAACAGAACACGCGGGCTGTTAATTTGCGGCCAAGCCCGTGATGGAGAGACAAGCAGCTGGGGACCACAGAGTGATGGAATGAGAGGAGAGAGAGAGGGAAGGGATGAAAGGAAGAGAAAGGAGGGATTTGGATGTGATTATATGTAATTGTATTTGTGCATTCTGACAAAGTGCTGAATGGCTGAATTTAAGGAGTACCAGCCCTCACTAATTTTATTCAATATTTTAAATGAATGCACACAGAGAAATTTTAAGCTGTATTGGTAAAGACCTTTCATATTTCATATTGCTTAGAAGCAATATTTACTTTAGCAAACCCTACTACAACTAAAGGCCAGTTCACAGCAGAAACAATAACTATAAAAATAATTATAGTGTCCACTCCACACCAATGGGTGATAACCTATTGTAAGTGCCCTCTGCAGTTTTGTCATCCGCTGCTTTAAATGCTCAAGCTCTTTAATGACGCTTTATTATTCATCATCTGGACAAAATCAATCAGAACATAATCCTCTGTATCATTCCTCTGTGTCGGTAATAATGGTGGTATGGACACTATTCACCTAGAATTAGAATGATTATCAAAACTAAATTTGATTACTTGACAGTGGTTGGTGGGAATGGGCTTTAACCCTCACAAACACCTGTAGACATTATTCAGTTTAAAGGTGCAGTATGTAATATTGACAACTAGAGGCTGAAATTGGTACTGTAATCCAAATATTGGAGAGGGTTGTTTCTCTCATCATCAGACTAGGCACTCACGTGGGTTGCCAGATTGAAAACACACAACAGGAATGAGCGCAATTGACCCTTCGAGTGGAGCATGATTGACAGGTGATCTGACCAATCGTACTTCGCCATCTGCCATTTTGTCCGACAAAGTAGTCAGGAGAGATAGTAGATTAACATGGGAGGAATTGAACTTGAAAAACTGAATATACTGACGCCTTTCCATGGTTAAAACAACGTTCCTTCTTATGTTAATTCATGTTTATTTGATGCTATAAATTAACTAGAAGGAAGAGATGATCGGTTCACGAGCAGCTTTAACTGATGCTCTATAGCGATCTGTCACGACACATTAAAGAGCCACAAAACGGTATTTATTGTTTAAATTTCTTTTAAAATGACCATATTTGAAAGGTGAGACTTTGTTTAATATGTTTAATATCAAAAGTAACCGAAAAGTAACCTGGTCTGTCAGCGTGTTGTCAGTCTCCTCTCTGCTCCGCGATGTATTTTTCCCTGCGTGAGAACATGGTGTGTGCGTGAGAGCGGCGTAGCTTGTCGTAGCTTGTCGGACCATGCGACAGAAACTAAGGGGGGGCGGGTCTTTGCGAAGGGTCAATTGACAATGGAAAGCGACAAGTTTTACACTGTAAGTGTATCGACATTTACGGAAACTAAAAATGTTTAGGTGAGCATAAACATGGTTAAACAGTAAATAAGAACAAACACAAAAATTGTACAGCAGACCATAGACTATAAAATTAATTTTAGATACATTACATAAATCTTAAATCTAAAAACCTTATTTGTCCCAGTTTTGAATGACAGAACAAAATATTAGAATAGAATGGAATAGATGTGAAATAAAAGATTAATTTAAAATGAATTGACATTTTCAGAAACTTGACCCTTACAAAACAACATAAGCACACACACACACACACTTTTTCCACTTGTCCTCTGAAAGGCCGCAGGGTCCATCCCATAAGATGAAGAGTTCTGATTGGGTCTTGAACCCACGTACGGCCGGGCAGAGCCACAGCTGAAAGGTCATGTTCTTCACCTACGGGTCTGTCTACACCTAGTATCAGAGATCATGCATTTGGAATGTACATGAATTTCAGGAGCTTAATGGTCACAGACGAGCTCTTTAAAGCCTCCTTCAGTGGAGCTTGTAAACTCTAGCCCTGTCTGAAGGGTCTTAAATCAGACAGTACACCAGCTGTGGCCTGAATCTCCTCCTGATAACATGCATGTCAACCAAGTCTCCACAGGTGCACACACAGGTGGACCTACATGTCAACTATACACTAATGTTCAAAAGTTTGGGGTCAGTAAGATTAATCCTTTTATTCAGCAAGGATGCATTAAATGGATCAAAAGGGACACTAAAGACAAAATGCAGTTCTTTTGAACTTTTTGTTCATTAAAGAATTGTAAAATATATATATCATGATTTCCACAAAAATATTAAGCAATGTTTTTTTAACATTGATCAAATGAAGAAATTGCTCATAAGTATCAAATCCGCATAAAATGATTTCTGAAGGATCATGTGACACTGAAGACTGGAGTAATGAGTTATGTGGCTGATGGATGAGCCCAATCGCAGACAGGATGCTGAACACACACACTTTATTATGGGACAAAACAAAACCCACGAGGGGGCAAAACAGACAAGACTAGGAGGCTAAACTTTGACTAAGACTAGACGGATAGAACTTTCTCTAGACAATAGCGTCGACAGGATACTAACAAGTAAGGTAACACATCACAATGAACCGACACAGGACAGCAAACACAAGGGGATGATATAGGGGAACGCTAATGACAAGAACAGGTGAAGCTGACTAGACAATAATGACAAGACGAGGATAACAAGGGGGCAGGGTAACGTAACGAGACAACATGGAGGCCATGCGCTTGTACACAAAACATGAGTCTGTCATGATCCTGCCCCAAGACTTAAAGACAAGGACTAGAAGGCAGAATCATGACATAATGATGCTGGAAAATTGAGCTATTCCATCACGGGAATAAATTACATTTAAAACATTAAAATATAAAACAGTTATTGCCCAAAAATATTGCTGTTTTTACTGTATTTGTTATCAAATAAATGCAGCCTTGGTGAGCAAACTTCTTTCGAAAACATTTAAAAATCCCAAGATTTTGAATTGTTTTGAATGGCCATTAAAGCAATAAGCAATAAGGGTGTTGGAGGGTTGTGATCCATAAAAAAGGTATTTTAAATCACTATGTATTTGTTTTAGCATTTATATAATCTCCAATTAACAGGAAGACTATTCATGTTTAAGGTTTTACCCACACATATATGCACTGCACTTTGGCCAGCAACCATTTTGGCATTTGGAAAATGAAGGAGCATAAAGAAAAGAGGAAACAGAATCACAACATAAAAACTGTCACTGTTCCTCATAAAACGCGTGTGTGTGAGGGAGAGAGAAAGAGAGAGAAATGTCTCTGGGATCATAGGTCTGTATCACCGTCTTCCTCAACGTTTATTCATTTTACATTTATTTTTTAATTTTGCTGATGCTTTTATCCAAAGTGTCTTTTATTCAAAGCGATTTACAAATTATAATCTTACTTAACATTATTTGCATGTCAACATGAAACGACCAATAAGGATGGGCGACAGAGCAGCTGTCCTTGTCCCAGATGACATCATCAGAGGTGACCTTCAACAGGAAATTGTTTTCCTGAATGTGTAATTGAAAATATTCTATCAGTATATCAGCACTTAAATTGCTCAGATGCTATTTACAATGAGGACTAAATGTATTCAGCTAAGAAAATATCACAGATTAAATCTGCAGTGATTCAGACAAAGGCACTCGTGAAAAAGAAAAGTCGTAAATTGAACAATGTGATCTGATAAAAGTGATTCATAATCTTCTATGCTGTGTTTTGATCAGTTGTCTTTACCACAGTAAATGTAAATCTTCAGGCCTGCAACTTGAAGTTGATTGTCTTTTGAAAGTCTTTTTCTATCACTTCTGTTTAGCTTTATATCAAAATGTGGCCAGATGTTTTCAACGTATGTGTCTGAGTCTGAAACGTTCAGAAACCATCCCCTGTGAAAAGCCACTCAAATTCCTAAAAACTACTGAGAATCTCCTTTACAGTGAATCCAGCACCCAGCATACACACACACACCCTAAAACACATCGAGAGCCATACTTAACCTCCTAAAACAGACTCATAACAGCTCATTATGCTCTAACATACTTTTAGCTGTGATTCTAAGAAGACAAAACAAACTCTCTAGGAGACAAAGCTTTCAACACATAAAGAAACAAACCTAATCATACACACACCTGACGACAGATACAACTAAACACACAGTAAAAGAGGAGGAGTGGTGTATGAAAGGATTATTAGATTTACATGTCCTAAGGATAGAAAGATGATGGGTGGATGAAAGACAGACAGACAGACAGACAGACAGACAGACAGACAGACAGACAGACAGATAGATAGATAGATAGATAGATAGATAGATAGATAGATAGATAGATAGATAGATAGATAGATAGAATACTCTTGACTGCCCATTTTCTGTTTTTAGATTTTTTTTTTTTTTTTTTACAAAGCTATTAAATAAAACTAGAAAAATGTGAGAGAAAATGAAATCGATGTAGAAATGACAACAGCCCTTGAGATTTATGATTTAAGAGACTTGGCCCTGGGTTGCTGTAAATTGATCTCTTTTGCAGTTAGTATGGGGTGAAAACTGGAAACAAATGTTAGCGTCTTTGACAGCACGCATGATTCAGAGAGGCTGTTTTATTATGTTTATAATAAATATTGTCTCATTTTACACTGTTACTGCCTTTAGTCTTTCAAATCTTACATAAATATCTGCACACACGCACGAACGCACACGCACACATGCACGCACGCACGCACACACACACACGCACGCACGCACGCACGCACGCACGCACGCACGCACGCACGCACGCACTCATGTTGGTGCGACAGCATTATGAGGACTCTCCATAGGTGTAATGGTTTTTATACTGTACAAACTATATATTCTATCCCTTTACACTGCCCCTATCCCTAAACCTACCCATCACAGGAGACATGCTGCATTTTACATTTTTTTAATAAAACATTGTTTTTTAAGCCATTTGATTTATGAGGACACTGTAATACACATGTCATTATACAAATTTGTGTCCTCATAAATCACATAAACAAACCCACCCACACACACACACACACACACACACACACATGGTATAATCCACCATCACTGCTTACTGTCCTGCCAAGCATAATTCATGCTGGGAAACACACACTGACCAGATCTCCTCCCTGTGCAACAGCACTTGGGAAATAATCACAGTTCAAGCATTCTCACCACAAACACACTACATTATGTGTGTGCGAGAGTGTGTTTGTACACATACACACAGGATTCCTGGAGGTGAGCTGGCAGAGACATACTTTAAACCCCAAAATTGGCACTTATGAACTCCAGAACAACAAAAACACTGACATTTTTCAACTTTAAGTACCAAAGTCACCAACTGTACAAAAAAAACGGTACAAGAGATTCTATAAATATTTCTTCAGCTTTTAACATTCACATTCAACAATGATTCTAGAGATTATTAAATCTTTGAAAAGTGCTAGGCCTATATATTGAGCCTGTTCTCTATAATTTTTTGTTACGCTTGCCAATAAAATTAATCAAATGCGACATTTGGCAGGGATCATGATTAGGATGCCAGACCTACACAAACCCATCTGTTGACCTTTATTATTATTATTATTATTATTATTATACCTCTCAATGTCAAGAAATGCCCTGGTCATGTTTTACATTTTAAATTCTAAATATATAAATAAATGAATATGAATTTGATATTAATAATATTATTTTAATATAACTAAATTATATTTTGCATTAAGAAAATCAAGTATTTTTGTAATTATTATTATTTATTTTTTTGACAATATTTAAATTTATTTTATACTGAAATACCCATAGTAAGTTTGATGTACACCCCAGTACTGTAGTATTATTGCAATGCCTGTAATTTTATTTTATTTTTATTTTTTTAATATCCAGACAGTGATCTTTTAATTACTGTATCACAATAACAAGAAATACATTTTTATTTCTTCATAGAAATAAGAATTTAAGAGGAAAATGTCACAAAGCAAAAAAAAAAAAAAAAAAAAAAAAACTTAATTTTTTCATAAATAGGCTTTGATTTCTTAATGCAAAATATAATGTCTTTTTTATTCTTTTGTGAGAATTGTCATCCAAAACCGCAAAACACACACATTTAATGTAATTGTGTGAAGGATGCTTTGATGATTGAGAAGTTGTTTATCTCTTAAAGAAAGAGCTAATCATAACACACCCACACACACCAATCTACACAAAAAGCAAAAACACTGATTAAGATGCCTACACACACAGAGAGAGAGAAATAAATGATTATGAAGCAAGAGAAAGTTAATAGGGAGACACACACACACACACACACACCATCTGTCTAATGCCACGGAGGTTTTAACGTTGCTGCTCTGAGATATCAAGCACAGGTTTGTTGAGCAAGCAAGCCACCCTCTTAGAAACAAATCTTCAATATAGAACCCTAGGGTTCTTGACTCAATTTGTAAGAAGCCTTTATGCTAGTTCTAAAGGAGAAATGTCTCAAATGATTACATAAAAGTTATTTATTTTTTTTCCCCATAGTGATTAAGTATGTTTACAAGCTGTGTAATTCATCAAATTTGATAAAAAAAAAAAAGCAAAAAAAAAAAAAAAAGCATTAAACGAATTATAATAATCAACTAATTCCATAACATGATCCCAAATGGGAACCCCTAAAAGGTTCTATATTATGACGTACCTGACAGAACCCTTTACGGTTAGAACATTTTCTTTCTTCTCAAAACAAACAAACGATTCTTCTCAACCTCATGATGGGAATTGGGAAGTGTAATGTAAAGAGACCCTTTTGTGTCATGTGACATGACAGGAACTCACCGTCAAAGCTCTTGAACTGGCCGCTGAGAGAGCCCTGTAAGGTGCGTCCAGACTCCTTCACCTGTGTCTCAAACTCTCTTCTGCTCAGGTTCAGGAGGTTCTCCTCCATCCCGGACGTGCAGCAGGTGTAACCCTGAGGACAGACCCGCAGGTGCTCACCTGAGAGAGACACAATTAACAACATCATCAGGGCCGTCAGTGGAAGGGCATTTAACTTTCTCCATCCATTCATTCATTCATTCATTCATCATCATATAACCCATATCAATTTTTTCAGGATTGTTTGATGAATAGAAAGTTCAAAATTCTAAAATTGTATATATACTATTTTATGTATATATATATATATATATATATATATATAAATATTTTTTATTATTATATATTATTGCTGTCAATCAATTAAAAAAATACTAATTAATTACAGATTTTTCTGTAATGAATGCACCTAACATTAAAGTTTTTAATATATTTTTATATTGTGATAGCCGTATTTTCACATTTAATATCCAAATTAATGTAGAAATAACATAAAATTATTTTGTTTGCTAGTATATTTTAAATATTTGATCTAAAAGGAAATATCCAGAAATTGAATGAACCTGACGTACATTAAACTTCATTTAACTCTGTAACACTTTACAATAAGGTTCGTTAGTTAACATTAGTTAGCTATTAGTTAGCATGAACTAATACTAAACTGCACTTATACAGCATTTATTAATATTTGTTCATTTCAACATTTACTAATACTCGATTAAAATCTTGTTAACATGAGTTAATGCACTGTGAACTAACATGAACAAACAACGTACAGCTTTATTTTTATTAACTAACATTAACAAAGATTAATAAATACTGTAACAAATGTATTGCTCACTGTTAGTTCATGTTAGTTAGTGCATTAACTAATGTTAACTAATGAACCTTATTGTAAAGACGAGGTTACGCATTTTAGCATAATTGTGTGTGTTTTTGTCCATTCAAATGCAAAAGATAACTCAATATGATCTGAATGTGTCTGTGACTGACAACTGAACATCACAGCACGGTTATATAATGGAGAACAAATGATTTTTATGATGGGAAGGAGGGGGCTGAACAGTAATTGAAAGTTTCCACTCAATCGACTGGTGTTCACCCGCGTGTTATTGTTTTATAGAAGTGATGACCTGCACAGTCGATATAAAAACTCTCTTTCCAGTTTTCAATTTTCAATGTTCTCTATTAACAGTTTGCAGCACAGTTGCACACCAAAATGAATTTAATAATAAAATTAAAAAACTAAGAATTATTATTATTAGTAAATATTATTCATTTATTATTCTTTTTATTAGCAGTACAATTATTATTATTCATATTATTGTATTAACAACAATAAAACAAATAATAATACACTTTAAGATGTGTGTATTTGTGTGGTACGTTAGTGTCAAATAAAGCAAGTGTCTGTGACTTGTGTATCTGAGCATGTGTGTGATTGTCAGCGGGTGAGAGTACACACTGTCAGAGACAGGATTCTTCTTCTAAAGAGCTGGGCTGTCAGCCATTTCTATCCTGAGCCTATTCTCCAATCCAAGGACAGAGGAAGAGAGGGGTTTATTTCCCACTCTCACATATAAAAGCACACTGCAAACAGATGGAATTTAATGGGATCTTATCTGAGCTTAATGTTACTGCTCAAGAAGGTTTACAGGCCCTTGAACAGCATAGCACTTGATTAAACCTACACAACTAATGTGTTTGGCCTGATGGCTTCTAACATCCAGTGCAACACATTAAAAACAGAAACCAAGGAAATGGACAAAATGTGTTTGTGTGAACCATGGCTGGTTAGGTAAAAAATCTGAAATAGGGATGTGACTCGTTGTCATTTATTTTGTGAGGCTGTGGACAGATGACGGTGGGTTCAGCAGTCAGAAAGAGGATTCAGATTCTCATTTATTACACACATACGCACACACGCACGCACGCACACATACACACAGACACACACCAAAAAATATATATATATATATATATATACACACATGTATAAAATTGAAAAAAAATCACATATGGGCATTCTGTCACAGAAATTGGCAGAAAATAATTTATCCTAATTATTGAAATTCTTGTTTGAACGGATACATTATATTAATGCACTATAAACTCAAACTGAGCTAGTTATCATTTATGTTTTAATACTTTACCCAACAGACTAGTTACACAGAGGTGTCAAGCAATTTGTTGTGATCTTTTGGTGGCTGATATTCAGTGTTTTTGGCCGTAACAATCTCTGTTCGATTCTGACTCATGGTGTGCTTGCTAAATTAGCCCTTAGAGATCAATAAATCACATCTCTCTGTAAAGTGAGCTGAGCTGGGCTGGAGTTCTTTTCCGCCACAATAAATTAGAGTTAATATAAAGTAGATTACTCTGTAGGTAAAACTGGAAACATATAAACATCTTGTAAACATCTTCTGGTTTCTGCCCAGAGAGATACCTTATATGACCCCTAATAACAGCATTTAAAATAGTGAATAAAGCCAATGCTATTTCCCTCTAAGGTCTCTCGTGGCCCACTAACACACACACACACACACACACACACACACACACACACACACAGTAAGATTGGAGATTGAAGAAGGACCAAATTCACAGACCATTAACTTATCTGAGAACTCTAGGGAGGAAAACTCCTATTAGGATCCAATTAGACCACAGAATGAGAATCCAAAAAAACTCTAACTCTCAGATAAAGCATCACATTAACACACACAGCCAGCCTGTATGTGTAGCAGTAACTATAGCATCACCACATTCAAAAGGAAGTGATTATGGACTATGCACATCGTATTACTCTTTCTTGTTTAAACATCTGAGATTTGGTCAGAGAAGATATGTCCCTCCTATACTTTACATGGTCGCTACACCACTAGTATAATCTTTAGATACCCACTAAGCACAAGCCTTCCTATAATCCTTTTCACCATCACCAGCCATCCAAAACAGTTTTTATTTTATAGTACCTTTTATCTCCTGTTTCCTTCACGGTATTGCTAAAAGTGCACTGCATAGACAGTTAGCCTAGCAATTAGCCTAGCAACACATTCTGAGGAAGCTGCTTAATGATGTTACAAAACAGAGAAACAAGCAGACATTGTCCACTTTACTGTTTCTAAATGTAAAGTGGGTTGTTTTCAATCTATAAGGGAGACATGTCAGCAATTATTTTCATTTCAGCACATTATTTAGCAGAGATTGCAGGAACATTAGGATTAAGGTTAATGTATATATATATAGAGAAAAAGTGTGTCTGAAAAAGCAAATGACATTCATTAGCATGTCAAACTTTGAAAACTTCCTATTTATTCCTCACATACAGAAGATTGCGAGTTAGCAGCAGGGACACTTTATCTGAGTGATTTGATATGAAACATTTAACACGCTAGCTCTTCACCACCCAATCAATACAACACAAGAGCCCTCATCTTAAAACACTTTTCTGAGGTATCTGATAAATGAGTTTGCCAGTGGCGTGCATTTCTCCTAACGATCCACTGCAAACAATGATGATTGTAAAGCTACGTGTCTTGCATTAATGAGAGCATTTGAATTCTGGGATAGATAGGAAACATCCTATGATAGCATCACTCATTCACATACACAAGCATCCTAGCTATCGGCACTGTAACAAACCCTCTACTCTACTCTAAAGTACTCTAGCTGTACCATGGTAAAATGGTGGTAACAGTAATACACAATACCGTTCAAAAGTTTGGGGTCGGTAAGATTTAAAAAATAAGTCTCTTATGCTCAACAAGGCTGCAATTATTTGATCAAAAATACAGTAAAGACAGTATTGGGTGACAGTATATGTTAGTAAGTGTTTGTTACCCGTTTCATTTGTGTATTTACAGGGTAAGTGTAACTCCAGCGGGCTGTAAATTAAAGTGGCGCTTGTTACCACTTTATTACCCAAAAACTTAACATATTGTTCCCTTAAACCTACACGGAAGTACACTATAATTACAGAAACGTACACCGTAATATCGGTTTACTTGCGCAGTTGTTTGCGGGTCGTAATATAAATCGTGTTACCCAGTAATGTTATGAAATATTATTACAATTTAAAATAACTGCTATATATTTTAAACTGCAATTTCTTCCTGTGATGCACAGCTGAATTTTCAGCATCATTTCTCTAGTCTTCACTGTCACACAATCCTTCTGAAATCATTCTAATATGCTAATTTGCTGTTCAAGAAACATTACTATTATATTATATATTATATATTATTATTATTATTATTATTATTATCAATGATGAAAACGGTGTGATAGAATAGAAAGTTTAAAAAACATTAATTTGATATCAAAATATTTTGTAACATTATAAAGTATTTTGATCAATTTAATGCATCCTATAGCTGAATAAAATGATTCATTTATTTTAGGGCTGTCAAATGATTAATCACGATTAATCGCATCCAAAATAAAAGTTTGTGTTTACATAATAAATGTGTGTGTACTGTGTATAATTATTTTATATATGAAGAGTTCAGATGCAAAAGCCTCTAAGTGCCATTTGAAATTTTCATCTAGAATGATGATTTTTTTATTAAGCTTGTATATTTAAGTTCAGTAATTTCACTTAAATGGCAATGAAGATTACCTATTAATTGTCATTTAAGTGAAATTACTGAACTTAAATATACAAGCTTGATAAAAATGATCATTCTAGAAGAAAATTTCAAAGGCACTTAGAGGCTTTTGCATCTGAACTCTTCATATATAAATACATACACATGCTTGTATATATTTAAGAAATATTTGCATGTATATACTATATATAGATTTATATATAATTTATATTATATATAAATATAAATATTTTATATATAAATAACACATTTTTCTTAAATATATAAATGCACGTGTGTGTACTTATATATACAAAATAATTTTACACAGTACAAACACATTTATTATGTAAACACAAACTTTTATTTTGGATGCGATTAATCGTGATTAATCATTTGACAGCCCTAATTTATTTATAAATGTGTTTTTTTTTTAAATTAAACAGCATATTCAGTTTTTACAACTTTTGAATGGCTGTCAATGCATCACAATCAGCTAATCTCAGACTTGAATATGCATCTCAGAAATTATGAAATCTTATCAGAGCTCAGTAATACATCATAGTGTTCTGGTTTATTAATGTCACTTGCATCAGATGAGAGGAAGTAGAGATATCATAGGAAGTTGAAAGACCCATTCTAGTGATTTGCCTTGTTAAATAAATCCCAGAGAGAACCCCCCCCCCACACACACACACACACACACACACCACCACCATTCCTGTCACACAGACAGAGAGAGTTCTCAGGAACATGATGGATTACAGCGCGTTTTAGAAATGAAGCCTGAACAGAGAGACACACACAGTTGCGTTCAGTATCACTGAGCTGTATAGCGTTGTAAGCAGAGAGACAGGACAGATGATCCGGTGTTTAAAACTAAACACAGGATTATCACTGTAACATCTTCCTGTCTGCCGCTGGATCGGTTTATCTCACTGTGATTATTTCCTAATTCAACCAATGCAGTCATGGGGTCCTTGAATGTCATTTTGACACATATCTGCAGTGTTTTAGCACCCAATTCACAAAAATATATTATGCAAAATAGAGTATGCTGCAAACAGACCCACCAAATTACTGCCTGTCCATGCAGATTATAACAGTATTTTACTGTATATCATTCGATGAATTGCTGCTGCTCAGTTAAGGCGTGGACAACCCGCTCACAATTGCTGTTTCGATCTCTTTTTTCTCGACAAGAATTGCGTTTATTTAGACGTAGAAGCATCTCTTTACAACCACACACAGGACACCTTTCAGGCGTGCACTCCAACAAGCACAGAATAGGTAGAGGGAGATATAGATATATGAGATAGTGGGACAGTTCATAAAACATGAATTAATATGGAGGCGATTAAAGTGCCGTCAAAACTTTGCATGCATGTAGCCTTGTATGTATTTGTTATGCATCACATTTAAGAACATGGCTCTCAAATGTTTGGACTAAAATATACTGTTATGTGAGATCACATTATAAGGCACAAATTGATATGAACATTTTCGGCAATAATAATAATTTAATAATAGTTTTTGCACAAAAAAAGTGTGAGAAATGCATTTATACTAGAAAATTGGTGCCAACTTTGCTTTAGTTTGTAAAGTACAACTGAAAATGGATCATGTTTAAATGTGCATAAGATAACTCATTTTACATTCTGGCATTCATATGCAGCCGGTGTGATGACAAATCAGGTCCTCCCTCGAATTTGGGTCTCTGTTAGGACCCCATCCCATTGGCTCCAATATTTGTTTGTTTAACAGCTACTCTTTTAAGCGCCTGATTACAATTCCAAGAAATCATGTTATGATAAAAGCTATTTGACACGTTATAATGACAACTTATGTCTACAGTTAGCTTATGTACTAGCATAGCATACAGATACCCGATTAGCATGTGATAAGCCGTCCTTATTCACTGAAAATCTTCCCCTCTGCTGTTGCTCTCAAATCAAATATGTGCTGTTCGGTGGGTAAGTGATGGTTATGGAACATGAGTTGATCAATATTTCATGTCACTGACATCCAACCTGTGCAATAGCCCCCTATTTCATTCAAGAGTAATAAAGCCTGTTCAGTTCAGGAACATGTTCAGTTTAGTCGCTGCTGAAAGAAAAAAACTCTTTCCCGTCACTTTTTGCTGTTTCAGCTCAATAAAAAAACAGGACTACATGGCACTGACAGGAGGCCTTGTTAAACAGACAGGTAATGCTGAGATGACATTCAGATGATCAAGTTTTGCCGAGAGGAATCTGGGTTTCTGATCCGCCCGTCTGCATCTGTCTCCCCCGTCGAGAATCACAGGCAAAAATCACTGTAGCAGAGCTGACTGGACACTTTTTCACACGCAGCCTCATCAGCAGGCATTCATTGGTGTAAATGAGGGATATGAGAAATGAATGTGAAAAATATGACAGTTGAGAAACGGGGGCGGGGGGGGGGAGACTGTCAAATATGGCGTAATTCAACATTGAATGATGATGTGAAAGTCATTCATTTACAAATTTTCCTATAAAGAAACAAACGGAAGGATTTTCACAAAAAAACTGCATCACTTTACAGTTTCTTGGAAATCAATATTGTAGTCAAAAATATTAAATACAGAGTGCCTGACACTATGGTTTCAGCATAAGTAGCATAATAACAGTAAAGCCAGCTTTTAGTTAGTAATTCAGGATTTCTATCAGCTAAAAGAAAACTCTTACACTTACAAATGATAACAAAACAGAACATCAGTTACCTACATGTTCAGATTTCCCCTCCCAAAATCAAAAAAACTCTTATTTTCTATATGCATATGTGGACTCACCAGGACAGGGAAACCAACCAAGCAAACAATCAAAATGAACCAAAAGACATTTGCTTTTGATACTTTATTTGAACCAATTATTATTGCCTCATTATTATTATATATGCAGTCCAGGTCATTTTTAAGGCTATTGTTCATTAAGGTCGTTTTTTATTACCACAAAAAAATATTATCTGATTATTAATCGTCAAAATAATCCACCAATTACCAAAATAATTGTTACAGTGACAGCCCTAGATTAGTTAAAACATTTCAAAATTAACCTGCATTGGTTTGCATTTTGTGACTTTCAGTCGAATAAAAGATTACAGATGTAGCAACATTTCGTCAATTAATATTTCTTAAAAGTAGTGTTAAAATATAATTGTGTCTCGTTCACGTGAAACCACTATCGTTTGTCGTCTCGTGAGCTAAGTGTATCGTCACACCCCTGGTAAAAACGTAACATCCCAACAACAAAATTGTGGCCAGTAAAAATGCAGATTTCTGGCTGGTGAGCAAAAAAGATGGTTACAGCGCACACGGGTGCGAATGTCTAAGTGACTATGTTATGGAGAAGTGCATATTAATTATACAGTTTAAAAAAATGTTTAACGAACTTAATTAAACTGAAAAGTGTTGTGCATTACTTTTTTTTTTGAAGTAGGCCTAACTCAAAAATTAATGTTTACATTTATATAGCGCTTTACTCATTACATCAAAAAAGTAATAATGAATATTACTTGTTATGTGTTACCCCCAATGCTGTAGTAGAGCACTCTTTGCTTATAGCAGATGGAGTCCTGGACGCTAACTATGAGCTATCTTTACTGCGGTAGGACATTAGTAGTGAACGTGAGCTGAGATCCAGCTGGGCTCTGTGGCCCGTGGTGCAGCGCGTTCTGTTCCCTGTGGGAGAGTTCCTCAGGGACACTGACATGGATCTAAATCAGTGAATCCGCTCACTTGTCAGGCTGACTGCCATCATGCCGGTGAGCATCAGCGTCCTACATCCGCATGATAACCTGCTCTCGAGTCTGCATGTCTATTCGCTTCTCATTCCTGTTGTCCTAGTTTCTGAATGAATCATTGAGTCATAAATGCATTGGGACTAGGAGAATTACAGCACAACTGGTGTGTCTGAGATGGCCTAAATGGTTTATACAGCACAATTTTAGTAGCGCTATATTGGACTATTTTTATTGAATAGTCAAGGTTTCTTGCACAAATAAAACTGATTTTCAATATTTTCAGCTCTCTTGTTGATTTAACAGACGTTTTTTTTTTTTTTTATAACAAAGAGGTGAAAGGGCTGTTTAGTGGCTGAAAAATGTGTAAGAAAAGACTCAGTTCTTGACCTGATCTACAGATGGGCTTTGGTTAATCCGTTCAGTCTGCTTTTGTTTTAACATTCATTATGGACACAGTCTACTGGAAAAGTCAATCCCCTCTGTGTCCTGGTGTTTTGACAGCATGAGATATTTTGGACTTTTGAAATTTGGTGTGTGTGTGTGTGTGTGTGTGTGTGTGTGTGTGTGTGTGTGTGTGTGTGTGTCATATTCATTTATATAGCGCTTTTAACAATGTAGATTGTATCAAAGCAGCTTTACAGAGATAAACATATAATTTAATTTATATTTGTGTGTGTGTGTGTGTGTGTGTGTGTGTGTGTGTGTGTGTGTGTGTGTGTGTGTGTATGTGTGCTCGTGTTTACATTACATTGTGGGGACCAAATGTCCCCACAAGTATAGTAAAACCTGAAATCACCTACATTGTGGGGACCAGTCAGCGGTCCCCATGAGGAGAACAGCGTATAAATCACACTAAGTAATGTTTTTTGAAAATGTAAAAATGCAGAATGTCTCCTGTGATGGGTAGGTTTAGGGACAGGGGCAGTGTAAGAGGACAGAATATACAGTTTGTACTGTATAAAAACCATTACGCCTATGGAGAGTCCCCACAAAGATAGCGAACCAGACATGTGTGTGTGTGTGTGTGTGTGTGTGTGTGTGTGTGTGTGTGTGTGTGTGTGTGTGTGTGTGTGTGTGTGCGTGTGTGTGTGTGTGTATGTGTGTGTGTGTGTGTGTGTGTGAGAAGGTATTCTATAGGGTATTCTGGCATATTCTACTGTATAATGAAACCTTTTTGTATAGAATGTGACAATAACTTATACAAATAAAATATAAATATTTTACATACATGTATACTATACAAGCACATTACGCAATTGAATAAACAGTGGGTTGTAAGAACAAAACACAGGGTTTACGTTCAAATAAAGCATGCTGAAGTGTGAATTCGCCTCTAAGTGTGTTTGAAATGAGACGGCACAAGTCAAAAAAACTTTCTGCACACTCTGTAAAGCCTAGAGCAGCTGTCCATGAATCAGCAGACACTGTGGTCCCTCTTCAGGAAATAAGGGCACAAAAACACAATTCAACTGTCTTTCTGTTCTTCACTCTTTCAACACAACACCCACATCAGTCACAGCAACTGATGAATCACACGCATTCACAGATTTGTGTTTGTCTGGAATATCTCAGCACCTCGGGCTGGATCAGAGCAAGTGCAAAACTCTGCATCAGTCTGTCTGTCTGTTCCCTTCTCTTGTTTGCTCTCTCTCTCTCTCTCTCTCTCTCTCTCTCTGAGACTTTAGTGTAAGAAAAGCAGTGCAATGAGCAAAGGGTTGAGTCAAATCTGACACCCACAGAGATAACTCGAAAAGAAAATGAAATGAAATCATTTTAATGAGAATATATCTCAGTTATTTCTCTTAAACAGTGATGAAAATGAATAGATGCATTTAATTAAATGTAATGTGTGAAACAGGATTTTTACTGATAAAAAGCTTAAGCTATAGTAACTACATCTTTAATTAAAGCAACACCATGGAACTTTTCCTCTGCGACCGCCCTACTGGTTGGAAATGAAATTGTCCATTACCGCCGTCGTAAATAATTTAGCCCACCGTCGCTCGCTGTTTATCCAGCACTGGCTTTAGAATGAACGATGTCCACAGACAAGGTAGAGTAATTACATGATTTCATGAAAGTATGATGTATCAGAAACAAATAAAAACTAAATAATGACTACTAAGTCAAATTTGTCTTATTCGGACTACAGAAACGCGACCCGATCTGGGAAACTTGCATAGTGTGGTTATAGCAGATGTAGGACCGCAAAGCGAATCCAGAAGTGCCTTCACCCTGTTACGACTTGATGAGCACTGATAAGATTTTGGAAACATTATTTAAGGTAAAAAATTTTCCATATTGCTTTAACATTTGATTAGCATACATTTTTAGCCTTTCCAGTAACAAACTACTTTTCTCAGCAAGTAGCCAAGCGGTATCGGGTGACAAGACACTACATCACTGTTTTATGTTATTATATTGCACAAGCCAAGCCAAGTGAGCAGAGACATGTTCCCTTGACACATTCACATTAACTCTTTCACTTGATGTTATGTCACTTTCCACTCCAGCTATGTCCAGTCGTGGGAGTACAGCTCCTATCTGCTTACATCAGGAAAATCAGATAACATCAATGTTACTAAATACCATTTCATAATTTGGGGTCAGTAAGATTTTCTTAATGTTTTTGAAAGAAGCCTCTTATGCTCACCAATGCATTTATTTGATAAAAAAAATACAGTAATATTGTGAAATGTTATTACTTATTAAAACATCTGTTTTCTATTTCAATATATATATATATATATATATATATATATACAAAAATTATATATATATATATATTTATATATATATATATTTCTGTGATGGCAAAGCTGAATAACATGCTTATTTGGTGCTCAAGAAATATTTATTATTATCAAAGTTGAAAAATGGTAAGCAGTGCTGCTTAATAATGTTTTTATTAATTGAATGCATCCTTGGTGAATAAAAAGTAATTGATTATATAGCCTACATATATTTTCTATTCTAACATAGAATTCTATGTTAAACGTTCTTCAAATGATTTCTTAATGATCATGTGACACTGACAACTGGGGTAATAGATAAATAAAATAAATATTTTTATAGCAGTTATTTTAAACTGTGATAATATTTCATATATTACTGTTTTCAACTGTATTTTTGATCAACTAAATGCAGCTTTGGAACATAAAAACCCTATTTTAAAAACAAAAAAATGGCACTGATCCCAAACTTATGGACAGTACCGTACATATATATTAAATACAGAAATCATATTTCAAATGAGGAATAAAATGAACATAAAAGGCACAATAAAATGTTACAACAGTTGTATCATAAATTGTGCTTATTTTAAAGCATTTTTTTTTTTTCTATTTTAAGTTGTATTAATTTATTAATTTTGGAAAAAAGAGAAACATATGTGAACATATACGTTGATCCATAAAGAAACATTGAGCCTCCTGGGCTTTGGAAGAGCAACCTCTGCAATAAAATCTGCCTCTGGCCAGCAGTCAGCCTATTCTCAATTCACAGCAGTCGCCTCAAACCAAGAAGAACTAGACTTAACTTCAGAGGAAGAGGTTCAGAGCAGAAAGCACAGGTCAAATGAGGTGATCCTGACATTCACATACAAACAAAAAATCTCAAAATACACATATGTATTCTCTCTCTCTCTCTCTCTCTCTCTCTCTCTCTCTCTCACACACACCTCTGTGCCCATGTGATCTCTCCATCTCACTGATAGCCTACGGTGAGGTCCTGTCAAATGTGTGTGAGTGTGTGTGTGTGTGTGTGTGTGTGTGTGTGTGTGTGTGTGTGTGTGTGTGTGTGTGTGTGTGTGTGTGTGTGTGTGTGTGTGTGTGTGTGTGTGTGTGTGTGTGTCAATCTGTCCTTAGGGTTACATGTCTGTTCATATGCAGAAAGTTCAAGTAACATTGACTAGCCTTTGTTTCCCCAATACAGAAACAACTCCATTCCAACATTTAACACCCGGAGGGCAAGAATCATGTTCATCCAGGAAGACTTAAATACACTCTGGAAAACTGAAATATTCATTGTATCACCTCAGGAGATATGAATGAGAGGTGAAGGCAAATATAATTTATCTGTCAGGATGGAGTCGTGCTGGGGTTCTGCTAGTCTACGGCACAATCACTGTGGTGTCCAACAGCGTGGGAGCACTAACTGGACAGGTTAAAGCCTAACACATCATAACACAAACGTTATAGCTTTTCTTTCAGCTACAACACCTACAACTTAAATTAGACATTTACATTTTATAATAAATAAGATACTTTTCAGTAAAAAACTCGGTGTTATCATTTTGAAGTGGGTGGTTGCGAAGGCATTGCTATAGGTGTAACCGGTCCTACTCAACCCCCTCCGAGCGGGATTGAAACCGTGGTCTCTGGCGTGGGAGCCGGGCGCTCTAACAAGGAGGATAAAGACCACAGCCTTTAGTGTCAGTCACTAGAGAACCTCTTGAGATCAGGAGAGTGAGGTTCAAATGTACAGCTCTTACTGACCTACGACAGTTACATAGGATTGCTAGGGTATTTTACCATATTTTTTTGTATTTAGCATATTGGTAGCATATCAATTATGTACGGCACATAAATAGCATAACAGAGTTTGTCATTGGCATGCTGCTAGACTGAAATGTCCTAAAAACAAAAAACAACAAGCACAAATACTGGGTAGTTCATTTTATAATTATATCAAATGATTATGTATAAATAATGTTTGGTGTTGAATGTAATATAAGTACACTACTGTTCAAAAGTTTGGGATGAGTAAGATTTTTTAATGTTTACGAAAGAAGTCCCTTATACTCACCAAGGTTGCATTTTTTGAGCAAAAAACTATCTAGTAAAAACTGTGAAATATTTGTTTGAATATTTTTTACATTTAATTTATTCCTTTGATGCAAAGCTGAATTTCCAGCATCTTTACTCCAGTCTTCAGTGTTACATGATCCTTCATAAATCATTCTAATATGCTGATTTGCTACCCAAGAAACATTTCTTATTATTACCAATGCTGAAAACAGCTGTGCTGTTTCACATTTTTGTGGAAACCTTAATACTAGTTTGTGATCTTTAAGATCGTCATGAGAAAGTTTTAAACATTAAATGCCATTACATATATAGTAAACATTATATATTTCCTTAGTGTCGATTTTGTACAATTGCTGAATAAAAGTTTAACTCTAAACTTTTGAGCAGTATAATCATAACTTTTGAGCATGTAATCAATAATCATAAAATGTTAAAGCATTTAAAGACTATGTCAAAGACAAGCCTAGGAAAAAATTTAATCCCAAAAGACAATTTAATTAAATATAGGCATATCTAATGGGGCAAAAAATAATTCAAAGCATACATATCTGCTTTTTATTACATTCAGGCTACTTCAAACGTTATCATTCACAAGAAGTGATGTCAAACTCCTTGTATTTTCTAAGCTCATGCATTTTAGCCAACGCCCACATTGATCCATAACAGTGTGTCTCACCGTCACATGGGTATCTGAGTCTGAGACACAGTCATTGGACCCATGCTGCTGACTCATGTGAGGCCATAATGTGATATTTCAGCACAATGTGCGTCTTTGAGTGATATCGTACAAGCGCTGGCATGAACGCCGGCACAAAGCAATCAGGAAGCATGAGGATTAGCTCCAGAAATCTGACAAACTCCTGGCAGAATCATCCTTGAGCATCCAGGAATTCAGTCACCCATTTCTTTAAATTCCATTCGCCTGATGTGATTTGAGAACAACAAATGTCAATTAAATAAAATTGTAAGTGAATAAACAACAGCACCTTTTACACAGTGAGAAATCAAATCTAATATTTTGATTGATTAGTCAGCTGGCATAACATCACATATTAAGATGTGAAAAAGAGCAGAAGTCAAGTGGGAAACTGGGCCGCATTCAGCCTGAAACACTGCTTGAATGGGAAGCCTATAGCCGGGCATCATGCCATGCCAGCCTGTCCTATCAGGCCGACACAAGCGACAACACGCACTCGCACAAGCACACACACAGTAAGCAAGGGTCCACAAGAGTTCATCTGTCCCTGTCTCTGCCTGAGTACAATCCAATTTAAAGTTTTCAAATTCCATCATTCACACTTTCTTATACCCCTTTCACACAGAGCGTTGATCCCAGAAAATTGCAATGTAATTGCTAGAGTGACTTTTGTGTGAACGCAAACACGTCCCGGGATGGGGACCTAGTAACATTGCCAGGATCAGTCCCGGAACGCAGTGTGAACAAAAGGCAGGACCAATGCCATAAGGGATGTGTCGTAGTGATGACGCTGAAGCTGAGATTGTTCGCCAGCTTAGTGGAACGGTACGCAATGTGCTAGTTTATGATCGAATGCACAAGCAGAAAAAAACATTGAGTGACTGCAAAAGACCTGCAGCAAGACTTGGTAACTGGCACTGAGGTTTCAGCTTGAACAGTAAGGCGCAAACTAAACTTATCCCAGACCTCTAAGACGTACATCACTACTGACCCAAAAGCACAAGAAAACTCGCCTCCATTTTGCTCAAAATCATATAAATAAGCCAGAGAAGTTTGGGGATTCTGATCTGTTGAGCGATTAAAACAAAACTGGAACTTTTTGGCCCTATGGATCAGCGGTATGTCCGGAGGAAGAAGAATGAAGCATATGCTGAAAAGAACACTGTCTACAGTTAAGCATGGTGGTGGCTTGCTGATGCTCTGGGGATGCTTTGCATCCTCTGGCACTGGGAACATGAAGCGTATGGAAGGCAAGATGGATTCATTGAAGTATCAGGAAATACTAGGAGAAAACATCATGCCGTCAGTGAGGAAGCTGAAGCTGAACTTCCAACAGGACAATGATCCCAAACATACCTCAAATTCCACCAAGGCTTGGTTACAGAAGAAGTCCTGGAAGATCCTACAGTAGCCATCAGTCACATGACTTGAACCCCATAGAAAATCTCTGATGGGATTTGAAGAAGGCGGTTTCAGCACGCAAACCCAAGAATAATACTGAACTGGAGGAATCTTAGCCCATTCCACATGAGCAATGGCACTAAGATTCCTCAGAAACGCTGCCAGAAGCTGGTGTCTGGTTATACATCTCGTTTGCAGCAGGTCATAATAGCAAAAGGGTGTTCTACTAAGTACTAAAGATGCTTGCCATGAACGGGTTGAATAATTTTGAGACTGTAGAAGCCGATTGAAATGTTTATTGTGTTGAGCTATTTCAATTTCTTTTATTTGATTTGTTGATTGATTTGAAACAGCTGAAAGTCAAAAAATTTCCAATAAACCTGATTTGCAATGGGGGTTGAATAATTTTGATTAGAACAACTGTATATATATATATATATATATATATATATATATATATATATATATATATATATATATATCTTGCCCTAGACTTATGTACGAATTGTGCCTTGGCGGACATTCAAACTTTTGGATTGTTGTACTGTAGATTGACATTTGTTAGTTTGCATAAACTGATTAATGAAGAGCCACTACACTGACATTATCTAGAAGACAAGATGAGTTCATTAAAAGGAAATGAGGCTGATATTGATAAACGAAGCCATTCTCAAGAAAATCCTCAGGAAAGTGGTATTATATAGCTGAAGCATTAAAATGTATGCGGTCTGTAACTGGTAGTGCTGGCTAAGGCAATAATCACTATTACTAATGCTCATACTTAGAGTTAAGGATCTGAACAAAACACAGACCACAAGTATTACACATTTTTAACCATAATGCTATATGGACATGAACAATACCTTAAATCATGTGAATCAAAACACCCCCAAAATATGATTCTTACAGAACTTAATATTTACAGTCTATTTATAAATATTATGTACTATTATGTATATTTATTTACCCGGCTTCTGAGGTGCGGTCAGAGCCACTGCTCTACCTGCAGATTCACGCTTTCATTCAAGGCTACACTAGGTCTCTTTTACACATAGCACCAAACACGTTAGCAGAGCTACACAGAGACAAAAACAGAGAGAAAGAGTTATAGAACGCAAGGAATGGCTACAAGTTCAATATAAGCTTTCTTAATATTTTTTTTTACATGAGCACACAGACAGTGGTGAGAGACGGAGAGTGAATTAAGGTGTTTTGACGGATGAATGGGAGCGGCGTTTAGAGGAATGCACTGTTCTTTCTCACCATCCACTTCTCCCTAATCCCTCTTTCACAGTCACACTGAAAGGAAGCTTTTCATCAAAAGAAGGTTGAAAGGCATGAATGCCCATCTCTCTTGCCGTCTCTCCCTGTGTATCTCTTTTTATCCCAGTTTCATTTTAAAAACCACATTCCTGCTTCAGTGTTCAGGTACTGTCTTTTGTTCCAACCCCTTTTTCCATCTCTCTCTCTCCCTATGGCCATGAATTTTAGAGAGATTGCGTCTTGCCCTTTTTGGAAACAAAAATTCCTGTTCTAAGCTATTCCCAGCCACATTTCTATAAAAAGCTTTCTATATTCTTAAAATTTCTATATTCTTGCAAAATCAGGTTCAGTCTTCCTCAAAAACTTTATGTATTTAATCTCACTGTGTCTTTGCAGCTGACCTTCGATGATCAAATTCAACCATATTCATAAGCAAACATGACATTTGTTAAACATCTTCTCTTTTTTTTTTTATTGCTGAAGTAAGAGTGCTGGACTTTCTTTTCCTGCGTCCTATTCTTCGGCAATCCAGAATGGCAGCACAGCTGAAAGGTTTGTTTGAGCTGCGCCCTCTACTGTACAGACATGAATTAGCATTTCCTTCAGCCTAGGCTTATTTCACTTTTGGTGTGAAAGGGCCTTTATATTTGCCCAAAATTTGACTTTTTTAAAACAAACAAGCAAGCCCAGCTGAGGTCAGAAAAAGTAACTAGGTAATGCAATTAGTTAAATTTTTAGGGAGTAACACCATAGTGTAATTGATTACTTTTAAAAGTAGCTTTCCCCGACACTGGCAATTATAATATATCGGTGTGGCAAGGGGGGCGTGGTTTAAGCGCAACTGTTTTATTTGTTTTGTGAAACCTTTAATAAATTACACGAGCCCCAGTAACACCGACCCCTTGTCTTCTTCCATCACCACATCCTAAACCTTCAACTTCGTTACACTGGTGCCAAAACCCAGGATGGAAGAAGGAGCCGCAGCCAAACCACGCCTCCCTTGCCACAATCGGTTTTTAATACAAAAAAACTTTAGTCAGTACTAAAAAGTACTAAACAGCTAGGTAGCCTGTCAATCAAACTAACAATACCATAGCTCCTTCTGTGTAAGTAAGAACGAAAACTGAAAGCCAGACCATCTACATGTAATCATCAACAGACGTACAGTTCTGCAACCCCAGGCTGATTCCTGATTGGCTGAGGATTCAAAAGCCTGCCAGGACTCATTTCTCAGTCTGGATAACCGTTGTCTGTTATTCAATTATTAGCTAAAAATCATCGGTATGACTACACATGTGTGTTTGTATAAAGATTGCTGGTTGGAATATTTTAGAGGTGACCACACTTACATAATTTTACCCTTTACCCTCCATCACAGAGGCGTACAAAGCATGCATTGTCCAACTCTTTCTTTTTATCCCTCTGTCTTTCTCTCATCATAAAGGGCTGGCGGAGTGAATGGATGAAAAGTTCACTTTTAATTCAGTTGAAATCTGTCTAATGTGTGTTGTGCCAAAAACAGAAAGTGCATGTCAGATCATGTGCCACGGGAACATTGAGACGATCTCTTCCATATTCCATCTCTTTTCCATATAATATTTTCCAAAGCAGCCAATCAATACAGGACCATGTATTGGATGGAAAACAACAGCGCTCACAGGCATTGCGGAACATTATGAACAATGGAAGAGTTCACCGAGTTTATGCCCATTACTAAATTATACAAAACATACACAAAAAAGATGATGCAAATAGACATTACAGTGCAGGTGTTCATTAGCAAGGGCTGATGGAAAGGTTGAGATTTTCTCATTGTTCCAATTATACATTTTGCAGTAATTTGGAAAGATTCTGTGGTTGCCAGTTCACCTTCTGACTTAATCTTAAACATACAGTGTGTCATTTCAATGCCACAGAATTGCACAAATAATTATTGCTTTCAAACATATTTCAATGACTACCTCGTCTAGCCTTATCCCGAATAACGGCATTGGATGAGTCAAAGTTGCTATGTCAGGCTGCTTGAAAAAAACAGATTCAATTTGGTGCCGCTACTGGCAAGAAATACACACTTGACCCTTAAATAAAGAGAAAAGATTTTTTTCAGGTTTAAAACCAGATGCTAAAGAAGAACCTTTTGAATCTCCATAAGGAACATTTTATCCTGTAATACTTCAGAGAACCATTTATGTACTGGTGCTTTAAGGAAACAATGTTCAGACTATGCAGAAGACGGCGGTGATGATTTCAAATCAGACACACACGTCAATGCTCTGACTTCCTTCCAGAAACCCAACAGCACATTAAAAATGAATGACCTCACATATTAGTCAGACTCTTTAAGTCATCTGTCAGAAGAAAGGCAAAGGTTACATAAACAACACGTCCTGGAGGGGAAACTATTAGCTGATTTTCTGGAGGGCCCTTAAACGGTGAAAGCAAAGTCAAACACATGAGCAAGACCTAAAACATATTTAAAACATAATCTGACAATGTGTGGTGCTTGTTTGTGAAAAAAAAAAAAAAAAGCCGAAATGCTAGAATGTTGCTATGCGGATGCTAGGTGGTTTAGAGTGGTTCCTTATTGGCCCAATTTAAAAGAGCAAACTCAGAGATTCTATATTATTATTAATGCTATAAAGTTTTCTTTCATTTCCCAGCCATAAAGGTGTGGTCACATTGGTGAAATTTTGGAGAAAAAAATATCAATTGTCCAATGTCACCTGTGTAGCTTGGTATGAAGCACAGCTCACAAAGAAGTCATTTTCAAATCAATAAGCATTCTCTTGTTCAACACGTCAAATTTGTGTGAGCAACTTGAACCAGATGCAAAGTCTGCGTGGGGAAATCTTTTGCCCTTTACCTAGAATTACCATCACGAAACAATGGTAAATGTGACAGCATCAATGGGTCATCCAAAAATGAAAATTCTGTCTTCAGTTACTGACCCACATGTCCTTCCAAACCCATAAGACTTTCGCTTAGCTTCGGATTAACATACAAACATTTATTAGTGAACAAACGTGCACCGTACTAGCTTGACGTGCAAGAACAAACCTCATAGGTTCTTGTGAAAAATAACATGGATGTATAGCATTAAAATTTGGTAAACGTGGTTGCTTGATGAGGTTCACTCTCTAAGTTGAGTTTTCAAGCAAGTACAGTTGAGCGTCAGAGTTTTGGGTGAATAGGCTTTCAATGGAGAGGCAAAAATCTCTCAGATTTCATTATCTTCATCTGTGTTCTGAAGATGAACAAAAATCATACACGTTTGGACTGACACGAGGGTGAGTGATTGATGAGAGAATTTTCATTTTTGGATGAACTATCCCTTTAAGTGTGAGCACTACTAGCTCACACTGACTAGTAGCTCATATTTCAGAAAAAGGTCCACACACACTTGCCTGTTACAAATTACAAAATTTCTGGCAGCTTAATCTGAACGTACATGACACACAAACACACTTTACCGGCTGCCAGACTGAATCTGCTCATGGTAAACAACAAGGTGCTTTCTGTCTGTTTCTATGTGCGGGTCTGCGTTTGTCTACATTGTGTGAACTAAATGTTTTAACAAGGATATCATTTTGCTCGATTGTAGTTTTGTATGGACAAGCACCCCTTACATTTTCTTTTGAAACATAAAATACAGATTTAGTTTGTATTATCATTTGCCTATCCAGCTTTTGCTTGGGCAATACATCATTGTGCAAATACATTTTCAGCACACTGAGCAAGAGAGATAAAGAAAAAGGAATGAGAGAATGCATAGTAAAATACACACAGAAACACACTATCCTCAGTTTCAATCCATTCTCCAGTGGAGTGTGTAGTATATCAGTGATGCCCTCATTAAAGGGATAGTTCACGTTGAAATTAATTTTTGGTATGTTTTAGCTTACCTCAAGGGCATCCAAGATGTAGGTGTCTTTGTTTCCGCAGTAGTTTCAATTTTGATATTTTTAGGTCAAACCTTTCATGTCTGTCAGTCATATAATGCAGGTCTATGGTCACCACCTCAAAGAGCATGCACAGAGTCCAAAGTCCAAATTAAACATGATTTAATGACTCGTAAATGTAAGTACACATTGATGGCCTAAGACACGAAACGAGTGGTTTGTGTGAGAAAACGAACAGTATTTATATCGTTTTTACCTCTTGTAACCACAGCCACGTCCAAGTGATCTGAGGGCGCGGGCGCTTCGGTCTGCGCAAGCATCAGAAGTGATCTCTCGCGCGTGTCCGTCACTCATTTTTTCCGTCACACAGAGATTTTGGAAGTGTTACCTTTCACTGTGAAGATCTAAACATATTTAGATATCCAGGAAATCGCAATGGAAGACGATTTCAATATATCAACAGACAACATTGAATTTTTTCATGACGTAAAATGTTTCGTGACGTACGTTTTGTGATGTACACGCACGAGAGATCACTTCCGGCGCATGCGCAGACCGAAGCGCCTGCGCCCTCAGATCACTTGGACGCGGCTGTGGTTACAAGAGGTATAAACGATATAAATACTGTGCATGCTCTTTGAGGTGGTGACCATAGACCTGCATTATATGACTGACAGACAAGAACGGTTTGACCTAAAAATATTGAAACTACTGCGGAAACAAAGACACCTACATTTTGGATGCCCTTGAGGTAAGCTAAAACATACCAAAAATTAATTTCAAAGTGAACCATCCCTTTAAACGATTAGAGGATGATTGATAAACACTGCATGCATTCTTTCCTTGCTTATGTGCAGGACATAAATAAAGTCCACTCACATCAGCTCTGCTTTTGAAAACACAAATACATCCATATATACACAGATATATAACATATTGTAGTTCCTGCGCTTTTCACAAGGCAAGGTAATTCACAAGCATATTTTTAGCAAAACACATGCATCATTTTAATATGCTAATTTTGATAATTAAAATACTTACTAAATGTATTAGTTATTTATTTCTATTTGGTAAATGCTTTGATTGTAACTTTTTATTCTTTATATCAATATCAATTAAATAATTAATTAATTTATTATATTATTTAATTAAAAACATTAATTTTGTTTAATTAATAATAATACTTTAAATTATTTAATTTATTATTATTTATTAAATGATCAAAAATTTAATTACATTTGCATTATTGTTAGATAAGAATGATTCATAAAAATCAAGAGGGGCAATGAAAGTGAGATGACAAGTGAAAAGCAGAAAGAGGAGGATGAGAGGGACAGATGGAGAAAAAAACAGAAGAGTGAGACAAGTATAAGGAGAGAGAATGATGGATAGAGGATGGATGCAGAGAGAGATGAGCAAAAGAAAAACAAGAGGGCGGGAAGAATCTTCTGTTCCGCTAAGAACAGGATTACCGCCTTGATGTTTCTCAGATATTCAATTTCTCTGAGGCATTTTAATCCCACGGGAAAACAAACCCTGCAATATCTTTCTGTGCTTCTGTCTTTAGTTAGACTGAAGAACAAACACTGAATTCATCGAGCTGTACGGAATACCACGTCATTGCCAAAACCCAACAGAGGCCAAACACTTCACTCACGCAACCCTCACCTCTACTAACAAACCGCACACCGTCACACTGGGTTTGGCTTCTGCATTAAGTTGAACTGTCCTCACTTTCACATGACAAGATCAACACCAGGCTTGTGCACAATTCAGAATTGAATTGAGAATGACTCCTTAATTTCAATTAAATTCTTGAATTTGAATTGATGTCAAAAACAGGATCTAGAATTACAATTCGAATTTGAATTAAAGGAAACAGAATTGCAATTCAATAAAAATTCAAGGAAATTCATATACATATTTTAAATGAAGTGTTTAACATTGAAGCTTTACAGTATATGTCAGATATGATTGTATTATGCACTTTGTGTTATTTGATTACTTTGAAATGAAAATTGGAACAAAACTAATTAAACAACATTGAGGGGGAAATTTATTTCAAGAATTTTATCATTATCTATATTTTAGAACAAAATGTATGCAGGGTTGAGGAGTGATTAGTCACGTGTAATGCAATTATGTTATCAAATTACAAAATTAATGTAATTGTATTTATTTGTATTACTGAGGTAAAATGTGTAATTCAATTAGTTACTAATCAAATTAAAAGGAAATTGCTTTGCATTGATAAAGTTATCCAAATAAAATAAACCAAACCAATAAAAAAGTACAATACATTACAATGGCATGCAATACAATATTATATATTATATTAAAATAGTATATCAAGAGTCAGTTGTTTTTCCAATTGCTTTCCAGTTGTTTTTCTTCTTCAGAGTTCATATTTAAAACCTTTAAGAACCTTACAGAAACTGTCACACACACTAAAGTAACCGAAACTGCCACACACACTCAAGTAAGACAGGGATCGTAAAATAAATATCGGCTGTTTCCTTTGATTCCTGACTGTGATGTCAGAGTTTTGTGAGGTTGTCTTTGTGTAGTTGAATCTTTTTCAAACACGCGGCCCATTGAGTTTCTGTCTACACGTTCATTGTCATCTGATCACTGGTGAAAGCCTTTAATCTGAGACCGCTGCAACGCACTGTATCATGGGCCGTCTCTGCTCAATCTCAACATGATGCCATTAGACTCCCAGCATGCATCAGAACGACAAGGCTTCCCACTGTGAAAATCGAACCCATGATGGCCAGCACAGTAAAAGTGAAACACTACAGCACAGCGTTTGGGCCTCTGAACCTGATGAATGCCGTCACCCAACCAGCCCCACCACACACTGACAAGAACATGCAAGAAGATTCACAGACCAAACATTAAAAAATTAAACTAAGCACTGCGTGTGCAGTAACTGCAGACATGCTAACTATCATTCCAAAAATGTGACAATTCACTTCCAAGTTAGGATCACTATCAAGCTTAAAGAATTTAGTAAGTAATTTCTGTTTCCACTTCACATTTCCATTCACAATTGTTTTGTATTTCTGAAGATGGCAATGAACCTTTTGCTAAGCTCCGCCACTTTTAGATGATATTCACAGAACATTATTCTATGAACCATATGATTTTCAGTAAAAATGTATTCAAAATTGACAGTATATTGAAAGTGGTTATTGTTTCTTGTTCTTATTTGGCCTGAAATAAAGTGTGACATCTACTTAAATATACTGTGTGTATATTATAGGTACCTTGAGTCACGTAATTTTCAATTGCCCGAGCAACAATAATAATATATTATTATATACAATGATATATAATAATAATTAATATATTTTTAAGATAATCTCTACAGTTATAAAAAATAAAATAAAAATGACCAGGTAAATAATTGTATAAATAAATAAATAAAATTAATGAAAAATAACATAAAACCATCTATTTTCTTTTCATAGTTTCAGTTCTCGTTTCCCAAACTTGATTCTTTGTTATGTTTTGAATCTTTGTTATGTTTTGAATCTCAGAGTGTCAGTCAACAGTGGCTCTTTTCAAATAAATATATTACATTAACATAATCTTTAGCCTCCAAAAAGAGTCTGTGTGAAGATGTCATTGTAATTTATGGTTTACAAATGACGAATTTGTGAAGGTTTATGTTCCTTTATCAAGAACAAAGCACTGGTATTTAAATCTAATCAGTGGTCATGGAACTATCAAATGTGCTCAGATGAATCAACAATGCAAAAAGTACAAAACCTTGATCTAACAGCCGTGATTTTTCCAGTGCAGATGTAGCGTATCTGTTCAGTTGGCTGGAAATTAGAAAATTACAAATGAATGCAACTAACAGCTTATTGGAAACAAGTCAGCTTTCAAACAGAGCCGATGTTTCTGGGGTGTATCAATAACCATAAAACACTCATCATTTATGAAAGTAATGAAAGATTAGACTAAACAATCCAAAACACATGGAGCACAGAACACCCAATAATCACACACACACTTTCCCCAACTTCTCACAATGATCTAGCCCTAATCTCAGCACAACCACAGCATGTATACTGACTATCTGATGCAGTTGCAGGTAATCCATTCCAGCCTCTAAATGCTGCGTACAAACTAAATGAACTGTGGTTGGTCTCTAAACATGTCAATCAGACAGTCTCCTCCGGCCTAAACGGCAGATGCTAATATGCTAAGTGGACCAAACCGTACGCAGTATCGTAAAAGGTCTGACAATGCTGGGCAAACCTAGCCTTTAACACACACACACACACACACACACACACACACAGGCGTAATGTCCTGAGCTCCTGCTCCCAAGTAATCCCAGAAACCATACATGACAGCACAAATGTAACATTAGCGCAAGCTTCAAAGAGCCAGGTACAGATTAGCTGATCCCTGAAGAGGATCAATAACTGTCACATCTGCTGCTTCAGCTAAAGCCTAGAAAAGCCTGAGTGTCCACCTTCAACATTTATATTAATACACACACACCCCATCCACAGACAGACCTGGGCTGTGTGTGAGCTACATCTATATACAGTATACAATATATATATATATATATATATATATATGTAAGAATTTTGGGCACATTTTTGTGGCCAAAACCATACTGTGTGCAGTCATGTCAATAACAGAGCTGGAAAGAGCAAGGTTATGATATCACTACTCTGTGCCTCATTTCACTTCATCTTGTCTTTTCCCTTCCTTTTCTCATCTACAAATCCAACATCCTTCAACTCAGCCAACATATAAACAAAATAGGTCATTCCTGACGTCAGACAAAATCAACAACAGTCAGAAATCACTTTGCTTATGTAACAATGCTAATCACTGTGATTCCCAACAGCTGGAATGACTCATTACACAAGAGAGAGATCAGCACAGGACGCCTTCGCCTGTCACCGTGTGAAGGGCAGCGTGGAATCAGCTCTGCCTTTGGCCCACGATCGCCACTTCTACTATTGCTCTTTCTAGTTGTATTTGGTCGGATTAATGAACATTTAGGCCAATTCACACCACACTGACAGACGTCTTATCTTATCTTATCAGACGTTGCAGGTCTTGTCTGGTCAATAAGTTGGTTTTCACTGGCCCAGCTGGTCTAGTCTGATGGATTTAGAGGTGTTTATATTTAATTGTTAAAAAATGAATTTCTCTTTAGTGATTTAAAATAGATTTAAAATAGGATTTCTATTTCCATCATCAAACTTCTATTAAACTGCTGGCAACTTAATTGTCATTTAGAACCATCTAAGACCTTTGTAAATTGAAGACATGCACTCTTGCATGCTTGAAAACACTGACGTTGGCAGCACCATTCAGATTTTTAACAGTATGCATCCATTTTATCAAAGTGTATTCTTACTTATAATGGATTGAAAATCAGAAATCAATTTGCAGGAAACATTTTTACAGATAAGTTTGAAGCTCAAACACAACTGAGTGTAGGTACAGGAATGATGGAAAAGTAAAAAAGGGGTAAAGGCTGAAAGAACAGGGATAGGTTTTCTAGTACACTGTAAATCAGCTCTGAATTTCTATTCAATGAAACAAAGAGATGGACTTGTGTCGTGGTGAGATGTAATGTACTGTAATGACTTTAAGGAGAACCATTGAGAAAACTGATGTGTCAGCATTGCTCTCTTTCTCCCCCGTTCCATCCATCTCCCTTCTCTCTTTCCTCCTGTGTGGATTTGTGATTCAATTTTGTTGAGTGATGCCATGTGGTTGGGTCACAGAGGAGAACACCTCCTTTCACAGACGAAGAGACAGATTCCCTCTATGTGCTGGACTAATTTAAGAGAAGCTTGGTTCACACTGACCAACTACATCTGCCATAAAACATACAACTGCTAACTGTCAACTAATGTAATGCAACGATAGATAGATAGATAGATAGATAGATAGATAGATAGATAGATAGATAGATAGATAGATAGATAGATAGATAGATAGATAGATAGATAGATAGATAGATAGATAGATAGATAGATAGATAGATAGATAGATAGATAGATAGATAGATAGATAGATAGATAGATAGATAGATAGATAGATAGATAGATAGATAGATAGATAGATAGATAGATAGATAGATAGATAGATAGATAGATAGATAGATAGATAGATAGATAGATAGATAGATAGATAGATAGATAGATAGATAGATAGATAGATAGATAGATAGAAAGAAAACCTCTAGTTCACTGTGATGACAAGCTGCACTACCTCCACTGGAAATACACTTCATTCTGACATCATACTGGAAACATGCATATAATATAAATCAGCTTGAGAGAGTTTAGAGCCAGTAGGCCATCACCCTCCAGCAGTGTCATTTCACTGAACATGGGATTTAAAGAGACAGCGCTGTGTTAACACAGAGGCCGCATGAAGCACTTGATTTAGTGTTACCCATTATATTTTTAACAGTTAATCTATTATTTTAATTTATTTGTGAGAAAAGTTTTGCTTGAAAAATAATGTGTGCTGTCTTTGTTTAAAATGAATGCCACTTGGTTTGATTCTTTGTTTTATAATGCAAAGACATTCATGCAATTTTAAGTGTGACTTAAGTGTTCAAATACATTCTGTGGACTGTGTACACACACACGCATGTCGCACACAAACACACACACGCACACACACACACACAGGCACAGAAACTCAACTAAGCATGAACTATCTACATCAAAACAAAGCTGGATTATCTGTATTATTTATGAACAACTTTTGGCTCAGAGGATCAGAAATAGAGAAAGAGAGAAATAAAAATAGCAAACGAGAAAATAAAAGAGAATTTGCACTCCAGCTTTGTCTCTAATTACACACAGACTGCTGCACAAGATGACAGTTTATACTTCTTTTTGTGCAGTTATATTAATGTAAGCCGTTTCTTCAGAGAATGAGAGAGATAACTGGAGCGCCCAGAGCTTTTAGCACATCTAAAAATACATCAATCTCATCAAACTCACAGAGAACAAAATATATCTCACTCCCCTGTCTCAAGGGCCTGTCTCTAAAAGACGATGCAAAGAAACTGATGGCATTTGAACAATTGTGATGAAATTCCCTGCTCAGTACAGAAATTACAAATGAACATAATGACAGCATCTGTCCTGCTTTACTGTACCTGTACTGATAATATGAGTACAGAATTTTTCTATTCTTTATTTTTACTTGAGGCAGTTGAGTAAACAAATGCATCCTTTATCGAAGTATCTTTACAAAAAATGACCATGGTAGATAGATAGATAGATAGATAGATAGATAGATAGATAGATAGATAGATAGATAGATAGATAGATAGATAGATAGATAGATAGATAGATAGATAGATAGATAGATAGATAGATAGATAGATAGATAGATAGATAGATAGATAGATAGATAGATAGTGTAATCTGTCAAAATGACGGCCGGCCTTCAGAGTTTTCCATCACTTTTTTCCATCACTGCTAAAAACATTCAGTCAATAATTGAAAATATTCGGTTAACATGACCTTTAGTTCATTTCCAAGTAACTCTGACCCATGAACTAAAGTTCCCTAATCCCTCTCCATCTCTACCGTAGTCAACACGACACTTAACCCCGTTTGCCTCAGGGAGGACAGAGCCTGCAATTAGAGCAGTGTTTGTTCAAAGACACTTCATCTTCTGAAGCACAATGGAAATTAATATCTGAGCCAAATGAGAAGGAAACTACACAACTATAGCATTACAAATTATGAATTGCATAACATTTTGTTTTCTGGGTTAAGTTACTAATTTGTCATAGCTGATTTCAACAGATACACACAATCTTCTCACTGTTTCCTTTCACAGACTGATGATGAAAACCAACTCACACAATGTTGTGTAACAAGACTTTTGAGACAAAGTCTGGTCCACTTTGCAGCTTTTTCTGTTCAATTTGTTGTATTACATTTAAATGTAGGCTGATTTTATTACAAAAGTAAATAAATAAATAAATCTGAAAAAGATGATACCACAAGGACAGACGGAAAAGTAGGGTTCCAATGTTGTTTGAACCCCACTGACTCTCATTTTATGGCTAACAACAGCTAAAACATTCTCACAAATATTTTCTTTTTTGTCCCAAAGTAGTAAGAACGCCATACAGGTTTGGAACGACGTGAGGGTGAATAAATGATGACAGAACTATCGTTTTCCTGTGAAGGCTTCCCAGCTTCCACCTGCAGCTTTTCCACAGCACTGGTGCTTGTACGATTTTTATGAGGTCGCACTCGCTGTACAAGCTGAGTGTTTCTCATAAGCAGCATTAGTGATCATTATTACGTCAGATTCTCATATAATGAATGGGGTGAAATCTCTCTCCTTTTCCCACACCTCCCTACAGCTGCTGAGAGTCCAGCCAAACCAAACACGTTCTCTCCTCTGCAAGCTCGCTGTTGTGAATATCCAAAGCGGAGTTCGGCCCAGCTTTAACAGGAAGCCCCATTGAGTTTCACATTTGAGAGTACACTGCCCTTCCAAATCCCCCAGAATGCTCTCGCTGTACTTCCTTTTGATTGTAGCGCATGTAATGATTCTTTCAAGTCTTCTCTCTGCTCTCATCTGGAGAAGCTTTGCACTTAGTCTCCAGAGGTTAAGGTTAGGCTGCTGTTAGGAGTGTCAGGCCAGAGACTAAGACACATGCTAATATTAAAACAAGACTTGACAATTTCCAAGAATTCACAAGCTCTGGCACACTTACTGTTCTGTCAGAAAGTCATTACATGAACTCCATGTGCTGGTTGTGCTGTGTTATTCTAAGTCATCATGACTAAAAAATGTACAGCAATCAGGAGTTATAGATTGAATTTAGGTTCTCAGCCAACAGGCATCCAGATCAGTTTCATAACGTAACTGCTGTAACCATCTTGCTAACTTCCTGCGTATACAATATAAATCAAAGCATATGCAAACCTGTTTCATCTCAATAAATAAATACAAACATTTATACATAAAATTTCTTTTTCATTTCTTTTTCTTTGAGGTGTAAACAGGCTTCCATAATGGAATGGAATGAGCGAATCTGCGATGCTCAATATGGCGGCTGTAGAAATGGAAGTACTGCTTTTCAATTGAATGAGCCAAGTATGTGTAGTTACAGTATCTACCAGCAGGGGCTAACTAACCTCTTAGTTGTATCACAAATGACATACTATACACTTATACACTATGTACTTATGTATGAACTCAACCGTGTAGTGTATGAATTTTAAATGGTTATTTTGTCATTCAACATTGGAGTCTGATAGATAAAGTTTTTGTACTTTGGAATGAATTTACAATGAATCATCGAGGCTAGCAGGAAATGTGGTTAGGATTATCAAGATTAAACTGCTTTCCAGAGAACACTGTGTGACTCTTGCTCAGAGTCAGGCTCAATTAAGCTTCATTGGGATGAAACAAACTGTCAAAACATTCAAATGTTCTCGACAGGTAAAAAAAACAGGTTAAAGTCAACTAAATTGTCTGAAAATTTTTTTTTTTAAAAGACTAGATTTGCATTATGACAATATCACCTATTGATGGAAATAAATGTTGTGATGTTCCATCACAGTCTCCTCCAGCACATCCCAAAGACTTTCAATGAATTTAAGGTCTGATGTGTCAATTCATGTCTGAAAATTATTCTTCATGCTCCATTCTTTCATACTTATAATATTTCAAAAACTGCTTATCTACTGGGATTTTCATGCACAACCATTTTCAGGGTTTACAGATAATGGTCAGAGAAACAGAAAATATCCTGTGAGTGGCAGTTCTGTGGGCCAAAACTCCTTGAGAATGTCCAGATGGGTTTGAGCTGATAGAAAGGCAGCAGTAACTCAAATAACTCAACAAATCTCATTTTGAACCCTGTATATCAGTATGTGCCATGACATTCAGAATATGTCATGTATGTACACAGGTAGCAGCTATGGAGGGAATGTGACCCTTCCTCTCTCTCTCTCTCTTCCTTAAAAGGATGTCACACAATAGCAAATCCATCAAAATGTCTTCATCTAAATGTCACCTTGGTCTGTCACTTCTCTCTCTCTCTCTCCTCTGGGAGGGCAGTCCTTCACTCACAGAAAGACTGAGAACTACATTACACTCCATGTATTACAATCTGTCAGTTTGTCATATTTAGTGGCTAGATAATTCAATAAGCCTCGCTCTGGACTGCAGATTTACATCACGGCACTGTCCTGGCGTTCTCTGATTTCAGAAGTATCATATTCAGCTGTGGATTGAATCCTGGGAGAGAGGCCAAGGTCTTGTATTGACACACAGTTTTATGTTTTACCAATTACCAAAAAACTCAGGGTCTGCCTAAAATGGGACAATTACATTCAAGACAAATCCCTGGTAAGTGATCCGCTCTGCTGAAAAGACAAGTGGACCATGCTAATTCACACTGCCTGGTTAGAGATGGCTGGTTCAAAGCTGGTTAAGCTATAGTTATAAAATATAGTTTATTCTAAAATATTTTTTGACCCACCCTTGTTTCCACCTCACCATTCCAAACCTGTGACATTCTTCAATTAAAAATATCAGTTCTTGCTCATATGAAAAGTGAATCACTCTTTTCAGTTGAAGCTTTTCAATGAATCAGTTCACAAAACCCATCTGTATCTCGATTCAGCTCATTGACTTGCTGATTCAGTTAAGAATCTTCTCTTTTTTTAGCAAAGCATCAGGGAGGGAACAACACATCAAGAGAAAAAATAATGAAATACTAGTACTTCTAGTCCAACAATCTGATTTTCCTGCTTTAAAGGGCACCTATTATGCCCCTTTTTACAAGATGTAATATTGGTCACGGGTGTCCCCAGAATGTATTTGTGAAGTTTCAGCACAAAATACCCCACAGTTACATTATTATAACCATTTGAAAATGTCATTTTTGGGGCCTGTTTTAAAAAGAGCTGTTTTGGTGTGTACCACCTTAAATGTAAATGAGTTGCATATCCCCGCCCTGCCTTTGGATGAGGGCGTAACTTGCATACCTATGGCAATAAACACAATCGGTAGAAGCAGAATGGCAGGGAGTGAGAGACCCGCTGTTTTATATGGCGTTCAGCCGTACATGTTTGAACCGGAATCAGACCCAGACGATGAAGAGACTCAGGCAGAATAAACACAAATGAGAATGGACCAGGACGTCTCGGAATGGTTATTTGATACATTTATGTACTTATAGAGTTTTAATCGCGTCCCCTTTGCAATTGTGGATTATATACACAGACATCCTACGACGACGACGACAACAACTTTAGATGCATTTGTTGTTGAATTGGCTGACATCGATTTGCTCAAAAATCATAAAATACACAAGTCTTACTTCTTCTGGAGGTGACGTTGGATCGCGAACAGTAGGCAACGATCCACACTTGAGGATTAACTTTGAAGCAAGACCTGCTTTGAATTGACCCTCGTTCACAAAACAGTCAGTCAGAAAATGATTCGTGCAAACATAAACGTATTTTGGAAGTTTAAGTGGCGCCTTTCCTTCGTATACATCCACTGCGTTTTCAGTGGCTCTGATGTCGGAAGTAAGTGAAAACTACTATGTACATTATTACATCCCACAACAGAACACTTATGTTTCTTAGGAGACATTACAGGCTGTCGTTGAAACAATGGAGGATGGTGTACAGATCACCGAGGACGGGGTCTATGCCAAAACCAGTGTCAATCAAACCACGTCGGTGGGGCTTGCTCAATTCTACGTCACATTGCGCCGAATCTTAGAACAGCTCGTTCTGAGACAGTGCTTATGATTTATTGAGATTGTAAAATAAACACTGGGTGGATTTTTATCATTCTAGGGTGGTCTTGCTCACACACTGCCAACACACATTTATGTTCAAACACCATGTAAAAGTGAATTTTGCATAATAGGTGCCCTTTAAGGGACAGAAAGGACAGAGGAAGGAGTAGATTGCATGAGAGTCTCAATATCAGTTTTTTCTTCCCCCGTTCACTGCTGCAGTGTGTCGAGTGGTTTCTCAGCTCTGCATGACATCAAACACTATGTGGTGAGTTTCAGGCTCCAGAGGGCAGATTACAGCTTAATGCCTTCAACATCTACTGCATCAGCACTATAAACACTTCACTCTGTGTCTGTGTGCATGTGTGGGAGTCTAGGAATACCCCTTTCTCAATTCATCTTGCTATGGATTGGAGGATAAATGCACACATTCATTGTGAAAGCATGTTGTGTGACCCCTAAAATCAATGCACATTTACAACAAATCAATACAAAATACAATGCTTTCTATGCACACTCACACACACAGCATGAATAAAAAGGGGAATTCTATCCTATGCCCTAGAGCAAATGTGCTCATGCAACTTAAATATTGAAATATTCCTGCACAAAGAACTTCTGCTGTGTCTATGATGTTAGCATGGGCCATTTCGCTTTCGAGCAACCATGGTTTGCCTCCAGAAGTTGCACTAGCGGCCGTCATCCAGCGGGCCGGCGCGGCTCAGGGACCTCATTAGTGCTTTCATGCTCGCCTGTGTCCATGACTTAAACATGACTAATGACAGCTGCTTTATGACCACTGCCGACTCCAGAGTCACAGCTAGGGGGCGCTACACCTCATCATCATACTGAATGGGGTTTGAGAGACTTCAGGTGATATCCTGTTTAATAATATTTGCTTTCATACAATATTAAAACTTATAGATAATAATAATAATAAAGAACTGAGTGAAATTGAGTTCAGAATGGGGATTCGGTCAGTTGGCAAATACAACATTAAAAAAAAAGATCAATTCTAAATTAGCTGTATATTAAATTTAATAAATAATAATAATAAAGCCCAGCAACAGAGAAAATATACATTAGTTTATATAAAATGTACATATAAATATATTTTAATGATTGGTATAATTAATTTATAATTTATGATTTATATACGATACATTTTGATAAATGATAAGCATTTCCCACATTTTATGCAGGCTGGGCTCAAACCTTGGTAGCCCACATGAGCACCATGGCTCTATATGCTATAGGGGGCATGTCTGAAATCGCCCCCTAAACCCTCATTCACAATTCCCGAAATTAGTCCACTGATATAGTTCACTTGAGACATTTCAGACACTGAGAGTGCTGGAAGGGCTGCCGCTTTTGTATAGTTTGTGCTTGCTTTTGAAACTTAGAAAACTGGCAGCTCAAGCAGTAAGATGAAAATATTTATACTGAACTCGGTCATGGAAACTATGTATAAACCTTAATAAAAAATTTAATGATCAATTAAAAAGGAATTTATACCTGCATGATATTACGCTGTACCCACATTGGACCAGCGGTTTGAAAAATGGATAGATTTGCGCCATCTTCTGGTCAAACAAAGGAATTAATTCGGTGCGTGACTTGTTATTTATGAGTATTCTCTAGCCATTGAGAGGATTGAATGAGTGTACTCGATAACGTCTACTATAGTTTCGGACACCACTACAAATGGCTGTTCCCTCAAATAGTGCCCTATTTAAGGGTATAGGGGGCAGTTTCGGACACAGACTAATGCCATGCCTCCAACCAGTTTGTCAGTTTTTTTAAGTCATCCATACATTAAGGATCGCCAAATTGTCCCATTCTTAAAAACCCTAGACGGACTGTTAATCTGACTGTTAATCTGGTGTGTTTGCTGGTACAATTCCAGTAATGTGGTCTATGATTGGAGCATATTAATTATATGCTCCCTAACTGTTTTCAATTGCATCAAAACTATTTGAAAGATTTTACAATATGATAGCCTTTACATTGGGTGTAACTCTTTCTACTTAACAAGGACGGTGAGTACAAAGGTGAGTTGAACTTGGCTTGGTTTCCTAAAATGATTCCTGATATGAGCCTAACAAGAACTGACAGGAGCCATCTTGACCTGATCTGTCACTGAATCACTCTTGAAATGAGGTCAGGTACAGATAATCGTTGTGTATTGTCGTAACTTCAGGATCTGGTGTGGGTCGCTCGGCTTGTTTGGGCCATTAGCAGGGTGTGCCACGGTTCGCCGGGGTGGGATCCCCTCTCCGGGTCGCCAGGGGAATATCATTACTCACTTCTGAGTAAAACAGAAAGCATGGGGGACTGATAGAAGACAGCTGCTTTTGCATAAGCTTTGTGGTGTTCTACTAGATAAAACACAGTAAACATAAACACTCACAAACATGACCATGGGCCAAACGTTGCTCTCACAGGGTTGGTGTCAAGTTCATCTCAAATGAGTCAGAGAGAAAGATGATATACAATCAAGCTGAACGTTCAAATCCAGCCTTAAAATATTCAAACGAAGCTTTCCTATCAAAAATTAAAGACACAGCCTGAATGAAATTCATCCATCTAAGGTTAATGCCGACTAGCAGCGGTAGAGGAAAGAATGGAAAAATCGAGAAGAGTTGGAATAACGGGCGATTCCATTAATGTCACAGAAACCGCTAGGAAGATCTGAGTCTGTGTTCAGATTTCCTGTCCAACCAGCTGACAAAAGTCATGCAACTTTAATAATCACAAAAACCAAAATCAGATTCCCGCAGTTTTACGCATGGGAGGACAAGTATGTCAGCTCTTGAGTGGGGAGCCAGAGAAACATCACTGCTGAAGAAAAAGCTGCAGTATAATTGCAGAACATTTCCTGGGGGAAACTCTTGACTGAAACAATTACTTTCAATTACATCTCATTGTCTCCATACGGTTGAGAAGTTAGGGATAGGGGGTTTGATCACCATCGCTTGTAAAAGTGTAAAAGACATGTAAAAGTGTGCTGTCTAAACACAGCCCACACTGGCGATGGTAACATGTCTGATTGAAGCGATTGTAGAGATGCATCACTCTGATTGAATGCGTCTGGACGTGTTACGTGTTTATGAGGATAATATCTCCATCACATTAATGTACAGTCACTAACGTCGGATGTTCACCTCTATTAATCTTCTAAATGGAGAACACTTTCTGATCATTAGGGAATACCGGCCGGGATCAGCTCGTGCGTCATGCGCAAGAGGATGATGGGTAAAAATACATTCAGGCTGCAGTGCTGTGCACAGAATCTAAGGTGATAGAAAAATTCAATGAAACAAAAAGAAATCAGGGTCTTCTGTGCGTGTGAAAGCACTTTTACCACACAGAACACCCGGCGAGGTTTCATCTTTTAAACTTACTCCTTAAAAATCAAAAGTGAAAACTCTATACCCTCATGGAGCAACTTTGAATGAGCCAGACAATACTCCACCCTGATACACACACACACACACACACACCAGAAGCAACTGCAGAAAGCTCATAATCACCAGTAAATCTCTGTAACCATGCCACACACTCACACCAAATGACAGCAGAAAAAACAGTCTAGGAAACTGTTATGGAATCCTGGGTCATGGAAAATTATAAAGTCCAAAGACCTGTGGGAATGTCAAATGCAGTACATGTGCATGACAGGATATAGTATATAAACCAAGTTATCATAGCATTTGACAACAGTTGATCAGTATGAATTATAATTAATTGTATACTTTGCCACCTTTTTAATATTTGTATCATTGCACTTTGAATTAGCCTACTGTATCATTGTGTTGTGTATGAATGAAACTTGTCTTGCTTGCTGATAATAACATAAGATGAAAATACATTTTAATCGCATTGTAGCTTCTTGCATTAAAGTTTGCCTTTGTATGAAATGTCTTCATTCACAACTGTCATTCACGCTGAGATCTAGAATAACACAGGACTGATTCACCTACCGGATATTTCCGTTTGCGGAACTCCGTTCAGATTGAACCCCTTGCTGTTGTAGAACTGCCTGATATCCGAGCATGTCTTGGGTTTACTGTCCCCAAACACCAGCCCGGTGAGAGCGCACAGAAGCACCAGTACGACAAAACCCATCCTGGACAGAAGAAAGAAGCGTGATGTGCGAATCAAATCCAATGGCGAAGAGCAGCGGACAAACGCATCCACAGCGAAATGTATCTGCTGTTTCCAAAACCGCACCGGTTCGTTCCCACGCGCTGTGTCTTATTCAGTGGCAACAGCTTGAATTAAAACGGAGAGCGCGATCCTGTGTGAGAGATGACGGAGCGGAGAGGGAGGAATGACACGAGCTCACGGGAGCTCACAGTTCGGAGACGCGTCTGTGCGCTCGCGTTCGCGTTCGGTCAAGTGCGAGGCGGAGTGGGGCGGGCGCGCGAGCGAAGGGACCAACTGCAGGGCATCGGGTTCGTCTGCCGCTGCCGCCGCGATCCTCCACAGGATGTTGCATCAAATCATCCCGCTGGCCAATGAAGACGGGATTCCATTTCCCCACAGGCTCTCCTGTAGGACATGATAACAAGGATCTCTGAGATTCCATATGCAATTTAGTGAAACTCTGGTTTTGAGATGACTTTGACAGGTCATTATGCTGGATTTTTGTCTAGTCCTAAGGAAGGAATAAAGTAAGAACTTTAAAGGTTTCAGTTTGGAATCGTACTTTGGAACCAATCCTAAGCAATCCCATAAAGGGCTTATTTGCTTTATTATTATAAATATTATAAATGGGCCTATAATTGCTTATAGGATTAGGAGGACAACATGAAATGTAGGCTATACTAAATATGTCCCAGGTGTGCATCCTGGCCTTGCTTACAGTTGATATTAAAATCCAAGCAGAATGACACTAAATAGGGTCTAATTAGTTTTTAAATTCAACGACATAAAAAAAAAAAAAAAAAAAAAAAAAAGCACATGACCTCATTGCAGCTAGCCTATTGTAAATGTTAATCTGTTCTGATGCCTCCCAAATAAGAACAAGGATTTTAACCGTTTCCAGTTAAGCCTATGTGCAACTTAAAAAAAAAAAAAGAAAATCAAGAAAATGTCAAAATGTAGAAATTAAAATGTTGCATTTAGAAAACAAATTGTGTTGAAACATCTTAACTTTTGGAGATCCGATCATTTAAAGGTGCCCTATGTCAAAAAATCAATTCATACTCCACATATTCCATACCAGATGGGGGCAGTATACCTCCAGAAAGGTGGCCTACTCTGGTCTGTTTTTTAGTTTCGGGTTGTTAATCTTCTAAAACCGTCAAATAGTCCGCTTTGTCCCGCCAAAGACTATTTTGATCAGTGAGGCATGTAGAATAGAATGACTGCTGCCGCGGCGCTTGACAGGGCGCGTTACGAGCAGAGAGAGAGAGCCCCGGCCGCGCGCGCGCACTCTCACGTCTTCAAACAACACGAGCGCATATTAATCAAATCAATTGACACGATAGTAAGACCGCAGTTTCACGTGGAGCATTTGGAGATTTTTAGAGATTAGAGACTCAATGAACAACATCTCAACACTAAATTATAAGGGCCGGTCTCATATAGACGCCTGTCTCAAATACAAGCTGGTGCAGTTCGACGATTTGGGAAAATAAAAGCCCGGGCTATTATGTGAAGTTTTACGGTATTCGTTTTGTTCATATTAAATTTTTTATGACACACGCAATTGACTCTTTTCACACGCTCTCACGCCACACATCAATTTTGTCACGCACAGAAAAATCGCAAAGCAAAGAGGACACGGAGACCAACAGACTAGACAGAGCAGGTTAGTTATGATATAAAAAAATCTCAGCTCTCAGATTCTGTCAATTTTATTACGAAATTCAAACAATAAATACCGTTTTGGCGCTTGTAAATGTTACACGACAGATCCCTAGCGTACGTGAACTGATCATCTCTACTAGCTAATAGTAAAAAAACACGAACACTGTTGAAAGATACAGTATGCTGCAACTTACCAAAATGTATTCCTCATACATAATATCGACCAATAATTTTTTTTGAACTCTTCCCTGAACTGAAATGTAGTAGTGGGCTGTACCAAAGTCCTTTTTTGTCCTTTACACGATTGACATCAGGTTCAAGTACGCCCACAAGCCGTGCGAGTTATTCGTGTGTTGCAGTTTGGCTGGTGGTTATGTATGTTGCCCGCATACCGCCTCCCATGGCCGAAACTGGTATTATGACACGGGGCTAGTAATTTAGCATGCTAATTCAGGTTTATATCTCGGCAGCACTATAACTTGTCATTTTTTTAATGACATCATCGCACTTATTTCTTCTCATTCTTTTGATGCGTGTAGCTCATTTTTTGGATATTTTTACCTCAATTTTTACATATGGCACCTTTAAAATCACAGCTAACAATCAACTAAAGTTGCTTTCTGTTTGGTGTTAATGGAAGGTCAAGGTCAATATAGTGATTAACAATTATATAGAATCTTAAATATAATCTTAAGTATGCTAACATTCTCAAATAAAACAATTTTTGGGACTAGGGGAATTATCTTCCTTTCTACTGGCCGCAAAAACGCCTCTCAATAAGAGAGTTGGAAGATTATATTGAATTATTTATGAGGAAAATAACAAGGTTGAGTCCCAGCCTCTCTATTTCATGTTAAATGTAATACTCTGCCATATTTATTACGGCCCCAGACTGTCAACCCCTCTGTGGACAGGCCAGATCTTGACATGCTTCAAAGATGCAGTAAATTTTTGAACAGGCTGCAGCTCGCCTGTGACAATACACACACCCGTAGTTATTCCTTGACAGACGCGGTGTATTCTGAGTCATGTCTGCGGCCTGCAGTTTGACAAATCTGACAGGAAACGCTGAGAGAAAATACCGGCCCCAGGGCCACAAACAAGAGTCGATGGAATATTACAAAGATAATCCAGGAAATGTAGTGCTGAAAAGAGAATAAAGGAGAGCGAATATGAACAGGTAAGTGAAAAACAGTGGCACACTTACATGGGTGAGCAATAAGACATTACATAAGAACTGAGCGGAGCTGCCAGGGACATCTGTGTGAGTGAACAGTGGGGTGTGGCTGGTTAGAACGGTTTCACAGAGAGGCACACAGTTAGTTAAATGCTTCGCCCTTTCTTTCCTCTAGCAGTTAAGATAATGATTACGTTGTTTCTGGTTTAATTTACCGTGCACACAAATCTGAATCTGACAGTGTCATCGACATCGGATGTATCTGTATCGGTTGATGTGGACATTGTGTGTCAGCAGAATGCCAAAAGACTTTCTCATTTTTTAAAATTATATTTTAAAATAAAATATAGTGTGTGTGTGTGAGAAATATTTTTGTTAAAATAGACTCTACAAATTTGGAACAAACTCAAGAAATCTCAAATTGGATGACTCCATTAAAGTACATCTCAAATGGACATGTTATTATAGATGTACATTAAATACAACAAAACACACACAAACTCTAGTCAAGCAGAGAAATAAAATTTTCATGTGACTCCAAGAAGTTCTTTCTTTCTTTCTTAATTTATAAAGGACATTCTTAAACCACTCATGGTTGACACAATGTGCTGTACAATTCACACATGCAGAATAGAAAAGACAATACAGTAAATAATGAATTTATAACTTTTTGAAAGCTAGTGAAAGTAAACTTAAAACTAGGTAAGGAGGAGGCATTTCCACTGGCTCAATTCACCAGCATTATATAATTTTCTCAGAGCAAACTGAACAAATGCCTTGATGCAGTTTTATATGGCAGCCTGAGCATAAACATGGAGTTTTTCTGTTGAGCCTGAGAGACAGCGAGATGCCATTTCAGAGAACGAGTGGAGCAAATTCAGCTCATCTAAACAAGAATAGCAACAGCGGTGGCATATCCTCTCTCACAGAGGCAGAACTCCACTAAGCAGAGCTGAATTTCATGTTGCAGTTATTACCAAAGGTCCATCAGATTTGCTGGTCTTGACCCATACACTGGTCTCACACTGGATAAGGTTGCCTTGTGGCATTTCTGTGTGTGTTGTTCAGCTTGCTCTCAGTGAGTCAGGCCCTCGGAGAGCCGAAAAGCCTCTGAATGCAGTAGTTTGGGACCTTTGTTCAGGTCCGTCCGGTCATGTGATCAAAGCCTTTTGGAGAGGGCTGACTCATCCATGCCCACTCATCTGACTGGTCATCACAACATAACATGTCTGATGTCGCAAAAAACACGTGGTTGGTCTGACAAAAAAACTGAAGATTCGAAATATGAATCATCTACACAGCTGAATCTTTAATTAGACTCTTCTGATCGGATCTGGAGATATTTGTAGAAAGATGACGTAAAAAAGAAGGGGGGAAAAGTACATTTATACCATTTGACATGGGGGGGGGGGGGGGGTAAATGCTTAGAGGTCTTTAATGGGTCAGAAGACTTAAAGCAGATCTCAGTTATGTGATAAAATTTCTTAGAAATCAAACAGGCCACAATAGAGTGCATATAAAGGAGATAAAATGAACAGTGAATTATTATGATACAAAATTAGAGAAGATTATTCTCTTGATAAATGTCAACTGTGAGTTCTTCTAAATAAATTACTAGTTTATTTATGCACTGCTTGAAAATATTTGTTTTACACTTATTTAAAAGTAAGTAAATAAAAATGTTTCCAAATATAAAAAGATGTATCCAAAGATAGATGAATGTGATATCGACAAACACTGAATGTGAATTACCATACAAAATGTGTAAATACAAATAAATGTAATTTTGACAAGAAAAGGGAAATTTTGTAAAGACAAACTTCAAACGGTGGCATGAAAAAAGGCCATAAGTTTGGATTTTTTGAAAGATTTTTTTTCTTCTGCTCACCAGGCCTGCATTTATTTAATCAAAATGTCAGTAATGATCACATGATCCTTCAGAAATCATTCTAAAATGCTGATTTGCTGCTCAAGAATTTGAATGCTGAATAATAATCTTTTTGAAAACCGTGTTTTTTTTTTTCTTCTTTGATGATTAGAAAGTTGATGATTTAAAAAAACAGCAATTGAAATAGATTTTTTTTTATAACAATGTAATACCGTCACCTTTGATCCATTGTATCCAATGTGTCCTAGAAAGACAGACGGACGGATGGATGGATAGATAGATAGAATTTGTCAGAAGTGCTTGAACTGCTCTTTTGAATCTGCTTATTGCCAATATCACAGAGATCTGAATGCAGAATCCAAAAACAAACCACTCTGCTACAGAAAATCAATCTCCGTTTTAAACCATTATATAACACTATTTGAAGTTCCCTCTTCACAGTGACGTGGGCTTGCTGACGTGGGGTATTGTGGTCGAGCCCCCGTAGGGCTGAAGTGGTTGTCGTGGCAGGTGGCGGAAGATCTGCCACGGGGTTGTGCTGCAATAATTACACAAATAAGCTTCTCTGCCCATGTTTGCTCCAGACAGACGCATTCAAGTTTTATTGGATCTGACCATGAAAGAGCCTTCTGCCTAATGAGGAGCAGGAGCCATGTGTGTGTATGTGTGTGTGTGTGTGTGTGTGTGTGTGTGTGCGTGTGCGTGTGTGCGTGTGCGTGCGTGTGCGTGTGTGCGTGTGTGCGTGTGTGCATTTGTGGGCGATTATAGAGACAAAATTGTCCCCAGAACTTTGCTAAAGCTGATAAAAAAAACTCTCTTCAGTGACATCAAAGATGGAAAGATTTCTTTTAGGGCAGGGGTAAAATTAGTGTAGAATTGGTCATAAGCTTTATATGATGATAACAATGATGGTATTGGTGTGGTACAAAGGACAACAATTATGGTTTAGGCCCTCCTCTTCACATGTTGGGTTTTCTTATCCAACCGGTCCTACTCGACCTGCTCCAAGCGGGATTTGAACCGGGGTTTCTGACGTGGATGCCGGGTGCAAGCAAGGACGCTAAAGACCTGGCCTACGTCTTACTGGCCTACGTCCGTTACACAGGTTTTATGGGGACTTTCCATAGACATAATGATTTTATACTGTACAACTGTATATTCTGTCCCTTACCCCTAAACCTACCCGACACAGAAACAATTCTGCATTTTTAAATTGCCTAAAAAGATAACTTAGTATGATTTATAAGCTGTTTTCCTCATGGGGACCAAAACATTTCCCCACAAGGACAAGGCTTCGGATATTGCCATCTTTGTGGGGACATTTTGTCACACACACACACACACACACACACACACACACACACACACACACACACACACACACTTGGGCTGAAGAGTTTGAAGTGAAAAATAAACAGAGGTGTGGCAGCAAATTGAATGACGATGCTAAAACATTTAACGAAATATGAAAGCTGAGAAGTGTTCAGCAAAAAGGTGAGATCATATATTTAACAAAGTGACTAAAGGAAGAAAGAGAGAGAGAGAGAGAGAGAGAGAGAGAGAGAGAGAGAGAGAGAGAGAGAGAGAGAGAGAGAGAGAGAGAGATGGTAGGAATGTGTTGGTGTGTCTCCAGGCATACTGGCATGGAAAAGCCAAGTAATTACTGAGACAGAAACCACACTTCTATCCCACACTCCTGAGAGTGTGGGACGCACACACACACACACACGCACACGCACACACACCACAAAAACGAGTGACTAAACCTTTTTGTTTTTAAGAGTGTATTTAGACACTTAGCCACATGTAAAAAAAATATGAATGACTCTGCAACAATATATCAAACCAAGTGGCATCTGCAAACAAATAATACCAGAGTTCTAAGAACAAACTTCACTGTCCTGAGCCATTTACTTTTAACCAACTGGTCCCAAAATTATTTTCAGTGGGTGCATGAAAGCAGTCCCCCACAAATTCACACAGGCGTCCTAGAAGAGTGACCAAGCTGGTAGTTCATCACATAAAATATGGACATGATACACTAACGTTTGACAACCAGAAAGGGTCTAGAAACATTTTTCTTTTTGTCATTGACTTGACGTTCGTACACTCATGTTAAAGTGTGGCTTACGTGTCCAGATACAAAGCAGCAGCGGGAAGAGTCCAGCCAAAGAAACTCTGAGTTTAAAGTAGACATCACTGTAGTTGAGTCCGCATCTCACCTCAGAAAGCTGCCATATAAAGCGAAGCTGAATTTTCAGCATCATAACTCCAGTCTTCAGGGTCACATGATCCTTCAGAAATCATTCTAATATGCTGATTTGGTGCTCAATAAACTTTTCTGATTATTATCAGTTGAAAACAATAATTTTGTAAAACCTGTGGAACTGCAATTTAAATCGATTTTTTTTAACTAATCAAAAGTCTTTACCGTGACTTTTGAGTCATTTAATGCATCCTTACTCAATAAAAGCATTAATTGTGCTTTAAAATATCTTTCTGACCTCAGATTTTTTAATAGTGTAAGTTTTGAAAACTGTTCAAGAAAAATGTGGTGCAATATTTTCCTTGAATACGTGTAAACAACTTCATCATTATTTTCACATGTAATGCAGGTTTTCTCAACCACATTTTTCAAAACAGTCTTAACATTGTCTATACTGTAAGTGCATCGTGTGACTCACGCTGGTCAAGATTTAAATGTTTTATCTCCATGGAAATATTTGTTATATACATATTGCATGTGTTTCCTACTTTTTAGTTGACACTGTCTGTTTTCTACACTATACCAAAATGTCACTATTGTCTTGCTGAATGCTCTTGTGTATCATACTGAGCTTTTTATTATGAAGCACATTTATTTTTGTGTACATTTATTTACATGTAAACTGAAAATTCACAGTTTTATGATAAATGCATAATATAAATGCAAATAAATTATAATAAATGCATAAAATATAAATTAAACAAAAAAAATTATAAAACAGGTGTAGTCTTGTGTGTATTTTTCAATAAATTAATATCTACACTCAAAAAATAAGCTGTTGAATGAATTTAATTAAATTAAGAAAAACTTTTCCACGAAATTGAATTATATTTTACCAACAAAATCTAATTTGTTTGAAATGATTTGTTGTAATCTTGCTGTATAAACTTAAATTCATTTAGTCAAGACTACTAAAATAATTGTGTCATTCCTACTAGATAAAGTTTTGTCAAGTTAACCAGATTTTATTTTTGTCCTGCCTAAAATCACCAACATTATAATTTTAGATAATTTGACACTGCAGTTACTTCCAATGAAAAAAGCTACTAGCGTTCAATTTAATTAAAAAAAATTTTTCACACAGTAATATTAAATATGACTTATACAGGTCAGTGAGTGAGGTTTAATGCACATAGTGTATACTGAATGCCCACAGCCTAAACACAGTCGTCACTCTTCTGCAGAATGGTAAATACAAAATTCAAAAAGTCTTCTAAGTTTCTGACAGAACTGAACATTAAATACTAACATTAACTAACAACATCTTTCCATTTAATGAAAAACACATAAAATAACTCTTTAATCCCTAAATGTACCCTCCTAATGCAGTCCCTTGCAAAGCATGCTGGGAACTACAGATCCACTGCCCAGTTAGTTGTCAACAAAAATGATTCATGTAGTTTTCACCCAAAGGAATTAAGTAAACTTCAGTTTTAAATATATTAGGTTGATTGAACACAATTAAATTAAGTTGTGACAAAATATTAAAGAATCGTGTTACTTTTTCTTATTTTAATTAATTCAATTTAAAAAGAGGCAAAAATCTTCTTTTTTTTTGAGTACAAAAAGATTGAGTTTACAGAAAATGTCTTTAGCGTTCTTGTTAGCGCGCTCGCCTCCCAGGCTGGAGACACCAGGTCGAGTAGGACCGGTTACATATATACCAAACAGTTGACAGACCCGTTAAAGTGTTAAGAAGGAACATACAACTGGAAAGAAAGAGGACACAGGGACAGGGAGGAAGAGATCAAGAGAAGAGGACCACAGCATCGGTTTTTCACAAGCTGTCTGCTATTATAAGATATTGTTAATGGCTCGCTGACGTTTTGATGAATGGATTTTTCATCACTTCTCCTCAATGGCACTGTAAAACGCTTGATAAATTTAAGTGTTTGTGCCAAACAGTCTGCCAAACTCAGACAATCTTCTCAGTCCAATTAAATACACATCTAAACCATTGAGAATGATCTACAAATAAGTGTCATATGCCTTGACAATGTTTATCTCAAGATATTTTGTAACAAGAAAGAGCTGTTGAGGCCTTTTGTTCTCAATTAAAGAAAACGGCTTCATGGGAAAATCTTTCTCGTAGCCGATGTACACTTACGAAAAAATCCACCACACACCACAATTTCAGCAGAACACAACATGCTTCCTGAATGATTGAGCAAAGGTCTGCCACAAGCTAATGACCTCTGTATAACCACAAAGCCAGGCGCTCTGAATGTGAATAGCGTAATGTTCATGAGAGTTGGTTTTTAAGAGTGGAACAGCACAACACTGCAACATAAAGAGCATAAAGTGTCAATCCTACCTGCTTTTATGCCACAAAATTCAGTCACAGCCAAGGGACATGTGGGAAATTTTGGTACAAACTCTTGAGAAAAAAACATTAACCCTCTGTTGTTGGACTTAAAGGTACATTGCATAATTACTATCTGGCAGCAGCTTGAATGCCATTCAGAATTGAGAAATAAATTTCTCAATTTAAAATTTGAATTGAATTTGAAATGATGAAGCAAACAGAATTCAAAACGGCAATTGTAATTTGCCATTTGAATGTTGACACAAATGAACATGGACGGATGGATGGATTATAATTCATTGATTAATTCCTACTTTTTTATCTATACAATTTTCCTTGCAAAAAAAGCCTACACTACTAATATTCTTTCAGAAGGTCTGCACACACAGACCAGCCACTATGAGCCTATCACTGAAAACTGATCACTGGATTTACAGAAATCATTTCACTTTTATGAAGTGTTTTCTCACATTGTATACCTAATCAGCTCCTGACTGTCACAGTAGTAGCAGCTGAGATGCAACAGGATCTAAGAGCAGCAGCTTTATTCAAACACACACACACACACACACACACACACACACACAAAACAGAACTGACAAAGAACTGATAAACACAGGGCTTAAATAGACAGCGACAGTTCTGTGTGAACAGAACTAACAATCAATTATAAGCCGTAACAAACAGGGAGAGAACTGAACCAATTAACAGACTGAAAACCAACCTAGAAACAGACATGAGCAGTAAACAAACAAACACAAACCATAACACTGACAAACACACTAATTATTATTTGAATTATTACTCAGTGAGTCATTTATGTCTTTGGACAGCGTTTGTCTTTAAAACACATTAAAATGCAAAAATTCACCTTTCATTTTTAATTCAAGTTACATACAACTTATTTGACCTAATTCATTTTACTTGAAGTATATTCTGAGATTTTTAGGTAATAAGTTAGGTCGATAATATTAAGTCAATAATAAAAATGTAATAAGTAATAAAATTAAGTTCATGGTTCTCTGATGTCGGTTAATAGTCACATGCAATGCAGGTTAAAACAATTGTTTTATTGTAATGAAAAAAAATTTATGATTTAATTGAAAAAAAAAAATATTATTAAACACACAAACCCCCCCCCCAAAAATGATCTTAATGTGTAATGTAATGGATTACGTTACTAACTACAATTTTTGTCATGTAATTTGGAATCAGCAGCACAGTGAATTTGTTCCTTTGCACCTTTGGTGAATTTCTTTGAATTACAATTCAGTAAATTCTTATTTTTCATTCTAATGAATTGAGTGAGTGAGGTGAGTGAGTGAGTGAGTGAGTGAGTGAGTGAGTGAGTGAGTGAGTGAGTGAGTGAGTGAGTGAGTGAGTGAGTGAGTGAGTGAGTGAGTGACTGAGTGAGTGAGTGAGTGAGTGAGTGAGTGAGTGAGTGAGTAAGTGAGTGATTGAGTGAGTGAGTGTTCACAACGCCAGAGACAGCTAACTCTATAGAGTGATCCACTGTATTTATTTATTAAGATGGATTATATTTATTTATCTATTTATTTACAATGCTACATATGACATGATCTATACTTATATGTTTTATTTGTTTGTTTGTTTTATTATTTATATATAATATGTTGATGCTTTGGCAACATTGTGTTACACAGTCATGCCAATAAAGCAAATGTGAAATTGAAATTGAAATTGAATTGAGTGAGTGAGTGATGAGTGAGTGAGACAGTGAGTGAGTGAGTGAGTGAGTCAGTGAGTGTGTGAGTGAGTGAGCGAGCGAGTGATGAGTGAGTGAGACAGTGAGTGAGTGAGTGTGTAAGTGAGTGAGTGAGTGATGAGTGGGTGAGTGAGTAAGTGAGTGAGTGAGACAGTGAGTGAGACAGTGAGAGAGTGAGTGAGTGAGTGAGTGATGAGTGAGTGAGTGAGTGATGAGTGAGTGAGTGAGACAGTGAGTGAGAGAGTGAGTCAGTGAGTGTGTGAGTGAGCGAGTGATGAGTGACAGTGAGTGAGTGTATAAGTGAGTGAGTGAGTGAGTGAGTGAGAGAGAGTGAGTGAGTGAGCGAGCGAGTGAGTGAGTGAAAGAGTGAGCGAGTGAGTGAGTGAGTGAGTGAGCGAGTGAGCGAGCGAGTGAGTGATGAGTGAGTGAGTGAGACAGTGAGTGAGAGAGTGAGTGTGTGCTTCAGGCAGGAGAGCTGATCTTTCTCAGTATTGATTGGAGGGTGTCTCTGGCCCTGAGGGGGGTTTGGCTTCTCTGCCCCTGCATTCTTAAACACACTGGATCAATGAGACCCTAAACCCCCATCTTGTGCACTCACGTATGCATGTATACACAAGGGAATGTACAGTTATTAGCTCACACACATATAAAGAGGTGGATGAATAAAGATACTATATACAGATAGATGTGTCAGACTTGCATTTCCATTTCAGAGCGAACTGTCCAAGCCTCTGCTCATGAGCTGCAATGAGAGAAAGACAAGGAAAAAGAATCAAAGAGAAAGAGAAGCTGTGTATCTCCTATGAAAGATCTCTTTCTTTTAACTCCGCACAACTCTGTGTACACACTAACCATTCATGTGTGTTTAATGGGCTCTTTTGTACTGGGAGAACTGGGAAAATGTACAAAACTCCAGTGGCTGGATCCACAGAGTAGAGAATCACTGATATCTGATCCACTTTGAGCTGAAACGATGCGGGGAATGCCGACTTTCAAAGACATGTTGAAGAAGAAAGACATATGAAAGACGTTCAAACACTGATTCATGTTTAGTGAGTAATGTTTAAAAATAGATGCTTACAAGCTCTGAGGAAGGGGAACTCATAATGACCATTGAGTCACGAATCGGTTAATATGTAAAACGAGGTCTTAAATTGTTTTAGACTCCCTGAGGATTATTTCATCTGCAAAATATGCGAGACATTTCTCACATGAATTTCTCGAGACAGGTTGTGAGAGGGAATAACTTGGGAGATGCTGCAGGGCTTGTGGGAAGTGTTTAGAAAATAGTTCAGAGATGCTTTAGAGTCATCAGTCGAAATAAATTTCCATATATTAGATGCATTTCACAAGAGAAAAATATTCAGTTGTCTTTGCATATTAAACACTACATGACTCCTGAGGAATTTGTTCTTTCTTTCTTCCGTACTTTCAGGGCTGCATGTAACTCCACTTTTAGACATACACTCGTGAACTTCACTAAGCACTTCCCCTCGGGTGAATCCCTGCCGCCTTTTTGAAGCGCGTTCAACTTCGTCAAGTGGACGAGGGTAGTTTATTAGGCCAGACCCGTCCTCGACCTCTCGATTTTGACAGAGGGAGCGAGTCTATTTAAAATATACACTTCAGGTAAATCCATAGACCACAATGCAACATGATTGTGATGTCACAGCTTTTTTATTTAAAGGAATTGATGCATGGAGGAGATCCAGTCAGATGATTTAATTCAAATTCAAATGATAATAATGGTTTCTTAAAATATGATGATGGCATTTGATTAAATGATGAAACATAAGTGAATGATATTTTTTTCTTTTTCTGATTCATCAGGAATTGAATAATTAAAGGATTAAAAGGGATTTAAGCAAATAAAGAAAAAGTTCTGGGTAGTTCTGAATATAAACTATTTTCAAAACAATATTTTATTTTGAAATACACACATTCACTCTTATTTGTATGTGTCTAATTTTGTAGGCGTCTAATATCATATGTCAAAAGCGCAAAATGTTTTTTGTTTTACCACATTCAGTTATGATATGAATTAGCCTACATGAATCATGTAAAAATTCATGAAAAAGGTTGAGTAGTTTGAATCAATGGATCAACGACCCAACTGTCGGTAGGTGAACGTTTCATCAAAACAGCTGTCAAATAGTAAATGTTTAGCTACCTTCATCTTACAACACAGAATGCACACTTTCACGGCTAAAACTAAAGAGTAATGTTGGATTTCACACTCATTTTCTGTGAATAAGGCCTGCCTTCTTGGATTTGATTGACAATCTCAAATAATTTGACATTGACGATGATTGCTCTTAGACCACAAAGGTTACCCAGCCCAACTTTTAAACAATGTGGGACGATTTTGCCATGTCTAATTATTGGGGGGACTTATTGTCCCCCTCAATGCAAATGGTGGATATTGATCGTCACAGGAATAAATTACATTTTAAAATATATTCAAATAGAAAAAAGTTATTTTATGGTCATGATATTTCACAATATTTATGTTTTTACTGTGTTTTTTTTTATCAAATAAATGCAATTGTGAGCATTAGAGACTAAATAAAACTTATATTCACAGAAATATTTTTAATCTTTTCAATATTTATTTTTTTAATATATATATATTTGGAGTTTGATTTGCCCACATCTTGCTGGTCCCATTGGTAAACCAGCATGGACATGCACTTCACCAGCAAAAGTATTTAAATTGTTGACCAGCATGGTATTTTTGGTATATTTGTAAGCAGGATGACTATTGTAGACTTGCTAGATGCTGGTCTTACCGGTAATATCAGGTCAACTCAAAAGAGGCATTTTTTATCCTGCAGTATGATTTTATTTTTATCCCTCTTCAAAAATAAAACGAAAACACAATAAATCATTTTCTATTAGAAAAAGAAACACAACTTTTGTTCATATTATAAAAGAACAGGGAAGTTATATTTTGCTGTCTACCTTCGTCAAGATAATATATCATCCATGTCTCTTTTGCTCTCTCTCTCTCTCGTCTATCATCTCAGTCGCTCCACAGAGCCTTCATCCGGTCGTAATGAGCCCGTATTGAGCCGAACCGTTCTGGGCCGCTCCTGTCCTGTATTACTGAGTGTCTGCATTCCACAAAGTGATAGACGGATACAGAGATCATCACACACACACGCACACACGCACACACGCGCACACGCGCACACACACACACACACACACACACACACACACACACACACACACACACACACACACACACACACTCACTTCTTCCTATTTCTCTGCTTCAAAAGCTCCAATCCCTCTGTCTTTTCATTTAATAAACTTCAGACTATGTCCACATTCCTGTGGGATCGACCTTTATTATCTTGCTTTGGACGCGGCGCTTAACAGTCCATGTTTATTTCCGTTTGCCCCTCAAATACTCATATATGAATTAATAGTTCAACCCTCCAGCTACTGCAGAGACTGAGAGCGAGACACGTAAAGGAAAAAAATAGATAATAAAGTTGAAGTGCATCATCTCTAGACCATTCTACAGTTCTCTAGTTCTGGTCAATTTCACTCATGAGCTCATTACTCTCTAAATAGACCCAAAGGAAAACTCAGGAGACATAAAGGATAATTCGTCCAAAAAATTAACATTTTGTCATCATACTCTTATGTCTTTTTGGATGTTAATTCTTCTGTAGAGTACAAAAAGAGATTGTCCAAGATGCACTTTCCCATAATGGAAATAAATGGTAATACTTTATTTTTATGATACATTTTAGACCTTCTACTAAGTAACTTTGCAACTACGTCAACAAACTCTCATTAGAGTATTAGACTGTCTGCTTAATATCCGCTAACACTTTATTGTGATGCTCCAGCAACAGACATTGTATGTAATTGCAAACATAACATGTAGTTGCAAAGTAACTTATAGTTAATAGAATGTCTAAAGTGCACAAAATAATGTGTAACCATAAAGTTACACTGTGACTGTCCATACATAAGTCTTGAGAGCTATGATGGAAATTTTTATCCGTTTCACAAATGTCATTCATGTTTCAAACTACTGGTCGCAAGCAAGAGAGAATTTCAAAGCATGTGCTACATGTAAGCCTGAATGTGATTTGAGATGAGAGCCACACTGGAGTGTTGATTCATTATGATTCATATGAAAATGAAGTGCAGAAATTATGTACTTCACTGTTAAGTATCAACTTTGTCGCCAACGTTTCTTCTAAAATTCCTTAGCGAGAGGAAAAAAAACAGACATAAGAGCTCAAGGTTATAAAATGAATTTGTCTCATTACAATTTTAGAGGAAATGTTCCGAGATCTGACTTGATTGCAGAATTGTGTGTGTGTATATAAATCCAGGTAAAAAAAATGTTTACAGTAAATTTTTAATTACTGTAAAATTCACTGTAAAAATAAGTTTCCAGTATTATGGGATATTGGTGCCTGTATATTTTACAAGTTATAACTGTAAATTTTATTAAGATAAATGTTGTTACTATACCAAGCTACTTTTTACCTTAAAATGAACTGATACCCAGCTGTCCATAAAACATCATTAATACGAGTAGATGGCGGACCACACAAAGCGCAGCTCAAACTTTCAGCTGTGCTGTCATGGAAAGTTCAACCAACACTCTTGCTACATCCAAAATCAAATACTTTCCTATGCCAAAAGAATAGTATATCTGAATACATAGTATTCGGGGGGGGGGGGGGGGGGGGGGGGGGAAACGGATAACCTACTAAAACTGCAGAGATTTTGAAGTTCGAATTCGATGGACACTTTACTATCCCATGAGGCCATGGGAGGGATTTTATAAATGGAAGTGAAGCGATGCAGCCGACGCTTGTAGGTCATGTGAGAGTTACAACATGGCGGATGTAGTATGTCTGAATTTCATTCACACTACATTTTGTTGTACATTTAAAGAGCCCCTATCATGGCATTTGAAATGTTCCTATTTTTGTTTTGGGAGTTCCCAAAAACAGTTTCACATGCATGCAAGGACAAAAAAACACTTTGTCTTATAATATGCTTTTTTTTTTTTTTTTACCTGGTTTGCCAAACGACTCTCAAATGATTCATTTAACGATTCATTTTCCCAAACACCTCCTTTGCGTGACGCAAATCTGCGGTGATTGGTCAAATGACCCAGTTTATGTTAGCGAGTCGACCATAGCCCACAGCTCGGTGGTAAACACACAATCAATCAAGTCATTATTTGCGTTAGCCCAACGCAGAAGCATATTGATAAAGCACTGCAGTATAACTACACCAAGTAATAACAACGACAAACATTTGACATATTTCTAAACAATTGAGAGCGAACACGTTGCTGTTAGATGTATACACAACACACACAACAAAATACGTATTGCGCATGCTACAGAAAACATAACAGCAAACATTATTACTTACAGGTTGTGATTCGGAGGAGGACGAAGCTGATCCATATACACTGGGTACTGAGCCCTCCTTCAGCAACAACCGGCTTGCGAATCCACAGTTGAATTCATTTATGTTTGTGAAGGATTCGTCATTAAAATGATGAGAACACAACACAATCGGGATATACTGTTGTGGTATCGTTGCAAATATGAACTTTAACCACTTATCCTTCACATGCTCGTCCCTGGGCAGTGAAAACAAAGTGGCTGTACTATCTTTGCATTGTAGAACACAGCGTCTTCTCGACATGATGCTATTCAGCTGAAGTATTTGAATGCGTTCAAGACTTCAAGTTTACACTTGCGTCAGCGCACGCAATAACTGGGCGCGGCCAAGATGCTAATGTTTCGTATCTACATCACTACGAAATGGCTAATGACTCGTTTAAAAAACAATTCATTTCATAAACTCAGAGTCGACTCTCACTTTTGAAAGACAATGGGCCCTATTTTAACGATCTGAAACGCAAGTGTCAAAGCGCAAAGCGCAAGTGACTTTGTGGGCGGATCCCGGCGCTGTTGATATTTTCCCGGCGGGATAAATGCCTCTTGCGCCTGGCGCAAATCTAAAAGGGGTTGGTCTGAAGTAGCTTCATTATTCATAGGTGTGGTTTGGGCGTAACGTGAAATAAACCAATCAGAGCGTCATATCACATCCCCTTTAAGAGCATGATGAACGAGATGCGCTTGTTCCATGGCGCAATACTATTATAACTGCCAGGCGCGCTTCAGAATCGGTTCACAGCCGAGGAGATCGATGTTCTCGTCAGGGCCGTAAAAGAAAGAGAAGTGGCATTGGAGATGGGACAAACCCACCCAAATTAGCTTCGGTTATACATGCATATAATAATTTGGGTAAATATGTAGGCCTAAGCTTTATGCCTATTTTTCCCATCGTCATGGACACAACATATTGAAGCTGCTTTGATACAATCTGTATTGTGAAAAGCGCTATATAAATATACTTGCCTTGACAACAATGATTTCCCTCGTGTTTTAATATTTTTCCTTATAATAATGTATCATTTGCAAAAAGGAAAATGCATCTGTGTAGATGAGAGAATCATCTACAGTGTATGCGCGATGTTCACACTCTGTATTATGACCAAGCACGCGCGCTTAAAATAGCATCTGAATGTACGCGCAACGCGTCAATGACTTTAGACTGTTTTTTTCTGGTCAGTGGCGCAATTGTTTTCTGGAACTGCAAAATAGCACGAGGTAAAGTTTGCGCCGGAACACGCCTCCTTTTTGCGCTGAACCGCCCCGGGGAGCGCAAGTGTATTTCTTAGTTAACCGACGTGTGTCTGTGGAGGGAAAAGTCCGCTTTGCGCGGGTGCAAAATAGGAATGATACATGCGTCGGTGTACAAAGTCATTTGCGCCGGGTGCAAGATAGGGCCCAATAACTTTATATACGGTGCACTTTCAGGTATAAAACTTTGCAGGATGTTTTCATTCACTTAGAGCTATATTACACACTACATGCAGGCACGGATTTAGAAAGCAGAGGCCCCTGGGCACCAAAATCTTGGAGGCCCCCCTCCATGGAAATTAGCACCCGCCACCAGCCAAATGCGGGTGATTTTGTGTTGTGGCGGGTAAATAAAAATAGCGATAATATATCAAAATATCATGCCACGTTCGTCTGTTGTAGGACAAATTAATTTGAATAAACGAGCAGACACTGGTTAGCAAGACAACTAACAGTGAATGTGCTTTCCATTAAATGAATCGCACACACAGTAAACAAATCCTTAAACCCCCCCCCCAAAAAACAGGGCTATTCTGGTGGTTGCGGTGATGCGTTAGTGACATTGTAAGGGCACGTCCAATAAAGCTCCTAAAATTTGTCACAAAGAACCGGAAAAAGTAATGATTATGAATATGTAAAATATAGTAAGGAGATGTTTTAATGATTTATTAATAGGCTAAACAAGTCTTTTCTTTGTCCGTGTCAGTTACAAAGTTGAAGTTGACGATGCTGATCGTAATCTTCGCAGTAGCCTAGTGAACGTGCAAGAGAGAAATGCACATTTCAAACGGATTACATAAGCAGAGAGCTGTCTGTGTCTCTGTTCTTTCGTTTTGAATTGTTCTGTTTAAAAGTAGACATGTCTGTCTGTGAGAGAGGCTTCCTTATACACTGAGCTTTAGGTTCATTTATGAGACGAGCTCCAGTTCACGCGCCGGCGCCTCCGTTTCGTTATTATCTATCGTCTGCTATATTTACTTCTTATTTATTAAATCCAGGCAATTGGTTGATGAAACATTGATTAAAATTAAGATACAATTAATACAAAACGAAATTCACTTTAAAGAAAGGTTTTGTGCTTTTTGTTTGATGTCTCTTTGATGTTGAAGTTTTAAAGCATCTTTTAGTGCCGCTTTCAGAGCGCTCACGTCCGTAACATTGTGTTTTCCTCATATGTGAACTGAAATGAATATCAGTTCATGTGTTTATGTGTAGGCTATAAGAGAGAAAGAGAAAATGCCAGTATTTCATTGAGACTTGAGATTAAATAAACTGCTTACGTATTGTAGATCTTGTAGTATTCATTTTTACATGCAGTTAGTTTACACATTGTCAGTTAAAAACAAGAAAGAGGCTGGTAAAAACATTGAGTGGCTGGTAGATTTTGAAATCAGAATTTATTGGAATAAAAGCAGATTAAAATCTATGAAAATACAGCCAAATAACATGAAATTGAGTGCATTTGGACTTCTTGTTCTAAAAGGTCTGTAGTTTTCAGGAAAACACGATAACGCCTCAATGCCCCTTTTCGCCATGTCGATAACCGTGTATACAATGATAAAGGATTTTTAAGGACGATACTGATACAAATATTTGGTTATTTAAAAATCCGATAGATCGGCCATATATAGCCTATATATATATATATTTTAAATCCAGAAACGTGAAACATATACAGATTTGTAGTTATTTTTGAGTCCTCAGCTTAAAATACTCAGCCCTCATGAGTCCTCAGCACTAAAATAATATAATGCAGTTTTAGAAGTAAACGTGTTTGTTTTATTGTCACAACAGAACAGAGGAACATCGAAATATAGCCTATTAAAGTTCTGATAAATACAATGTATAAAAATACAAAGCTTAAGATATGAAACTTAAAGTCCTTTGAACGAAAACACAATAACAAAAGAAAGCACAAGTGAATTTCGTTTTGTATTAATTGTATCTTAATTTTAATCAATGTTTCATCAACCAATTGCTTGAATTTATTAAATAAGTAAATATATAGCTATATATATAATCGGACTTCTCAGCTGCGCGTGCTTGCAATAGTCACAACTTGTAGCAATAGAATGCACTGCGCAAATCAAAAGTAACGTAGTACCCACCGGATGAAGAAGTGTTGACTCTCCACAGAATAAAATATTTATTTTATTTTATTTTTCGTGTTCGCATTTATGAGGAAAAAACTATTTACGGACGTGACCTCTCTGAAAGCGGCACTAAAAGTAAAAGACTGAACATGTCTGTCACTCCAGCCGGGCTATAGGGTTCTTTGTCTTGTCGTTTGTCTTCTTCTTTGTCTTGCTGATGCTCAGATTCATCTAAAATAGCAAGGCTGGATGTTGTGCTAAACTCCTCACTAGCATCACCGCCGGCGCCGCCAGGCTCTTTATATTCGTCGAGCCGACTTTTGAAAAAAGTAGAGATGGTTGGAATATTACTCCTAATTAAATCCTCTCTGCTGTCCTTCTCCCTTTTAGCTTTGCGTTTTGTGGCTCCGCTGCTCCACCGTTTTTTATCCATGTTGTTTGTTTTTTCGATGTCCTCAACTCTCTGTTTTTCACACTATCTTCTACCGCCTGTTTTGACGCTATCAACAGTTTCTGCGGTGACTCGTCATCATCCTGATCCAAAACTGATCATGATACTTTTTTGTGTGTAAATAAATTGTTCACATACACAATCACACACGCATTAATGAATTTTTATTTAATTTAATAATTAAAAATAAAAGGACGAGGCCACACAGTTAGTGGGGTCTTGGAGGCCCCCTAGAGGTCGGAGGCCCCCGGGCATCGGCCCAATCGGCCCGGTGGTAAATCCGGCCTTGACTACATGAACAGTCATTTTCAAAAATCCATGATAGGGGCTCTTTAAAAGTAATGCATTACTTTACTAGTTACTTGAAAAAAGTAATCTGATTACATAACTAGCATTACTTGTAATGCGTTACTCCCAAGAATGATTATATGTAATGTGTCAGGCAGGGACATCGGGAAATATACTTTTTCTTCCAATTTACATATAATGTGATGACTTTCCTGTAGCATTTGTTGTGTTTTACAGTGAAACTTGCCAAATGTAAAGAAAGTTTGAGACATTGATATCTTCTAAGTGAGATGGGGACTTTTTCTCACATAGACATTGTAACAAAAAAAGAAGAAGAAGAAATTGCTGATATTTTCTGTTCTGCCTTGTGGCAACACGATATGCACACTGGACAGTGGGCATCTAAATTATAAATCAAAGTGAAACTGCACACAAATATTTGGAATGCAGAAATAAAGCATGTGATTTTCCACTGAGTTATTCCTACCACAGTCTCTCTCTCTCTCCATTCCTTTCTCCATCGAGGAGGATCCAAAGCCCCGGATGGATTCGAAGTCATAAATACTCAATTAGTTAGTTGAGTCCAAACGCGGATAGTTCTTGATCATGTCATGATCTCCAGCCCAGCTGTCTCAATGCGGTTCTGGACTCAGGAGAGTTCAGCTTACTGGATCTGACTGGAATTAAGGCGATGTTGACCAAACAGAGTAGAGACAGAGAAAGTGAGTCAATGTTTTGGTGAATCTCCAGGGGAGTTTAAGTTCATGTTTATATTCACTGAAGTTGTCTTACTCATCTTTTTGTGTGGATATAAAAGCGATCTGAAAAGTGGAGAGCACTATTATAAATCTCTCATCACAACCTGTTGCCAAAGACACACTAATATGAGATACTGTACCACCTGAAAGCTTTAATGTCACCATTAAATCAAAATGAACATTTATTTTATGGAATATTGCAGTATACTTGTATGATTTATCTGTGCCCTCATAAATCTTTAATCAAAATAACTTCCCCTTCCTCTTGCAGCGACATCAGTTCTCTTCTCTGATGATGTGTTTACTGCGAGGGTGGGGCAACCTGTCACTCACATGAGATCGACCAATAGCAAACCACAACCATGCAATCTAGTCCTGATGGACAAAATCAAGGGTAACACTATATTTTGATGGTCCCTTTTGAACATTCTGGTGTTGACTATAAGTAACTTTGCAAATACATGTCAACTTATTCTAACCCTACTAGTCAACTTATTCTCTACTTATACTTTAATGAGAGTAAGTAGACATACAGGTGCAATGTTACTTATAGTCAACAGAATGTGTTAAAGGGACTATCAAAATAAAGTGAAACCAAATCAAGTCCCGCCTTACTTTTCTTTTTAGTTTTTTTCAGGAAGCCGTTTTACTCGGATATATGTCACAATAGGGAAGCAAATTTCACTTCATGACGCCTTTAAAATCATATTTCTACGAAACTTCATTTACTCTATATCGTTCATAAATGTTTAATAAAGTAAGTCTTAAATATTTTTGTGACACATGCAAATATTTATATCTGTGCATATAAAGATACACACGTTTTATTTATCAAAAGCAGTTTAGACAGGAGTGGTTTTTCAAATATTAGTTCAAATCATGAATAGAAGATAACATGAACAATCAGACAAAGCATGATAGACAGAACAGGAATAGAAAACGAGGCAGATAGGAATGGAGTTAACATTTATTTGGAGTTAACAAGTTGACATTGGCTGTGTTTAAAATCAAATTCATGATCACCTCCATACAAAAATTTGGGGTCACAATTTTTTTTTTGAGAGATAAATTGATCAAAATGCAGTAAAGACATGAATAATGTTATATAAAAAAAATATATTTCAAATAAACTTTCTATTCATTAAAGGATCCTGAAAATGTATCATGATTTCTACAAAAATATTACTGTTTTTAACATTGATAATAATAAAAAATGTTTCCTAGAATGATTTCTGAAGGATCATGAGACACTGAAGACTAGAGTAATGATGCTAAACATTCAGCTTTGCATTACTGGAATCAGTTACATTTTAAATATATATTTTAATAGAAAACAGTTATTTTAAATTGCAATAATATTTCACAGAGCTTCTTTCACAGTGAGAACTGCATTCAATGAATAACTTGAAGCCCATTCTGGTGATTGGTATAAAAATTCCCAAACATATTAAGTCCACTATGTCGGTATTATCTTTCGAACTGCATGTGATATGACTTATGACATACTGTTGTCAATCACAAAAATTATTTTAATTTTATTTATAAATGATTATTATCTATAGGACTTCTAGAGGTAGTGAGTTTTTTTGTATCACACTTTTACATTTGGCATCTCATCTAACACTTATTGTGCTAAATATAACACCTGTAGAAGAGAAAGAAACGGGTGCAGGGACAGTTACTGGTATCCAGGGAGGGCCATATAGAAAGAGGAAGATCCTCCAACACATTCGATTACATGACTGTCTCTCATTTGGTTCTATTTAAAGGCTGAATGCTGGCTAGGCAGTTGTGTTGGCTCCAGTAGCTGCTATATTAGCGTTAGCCGCGTGTGTGTGCGCCAGACTGACCCGTCAGCGCTACCGACTCAAGAGAGAACACGAGACACAAATAACTGCATTCCTCCACACAGCCCGAAAGAGACAGAGAGACCGAGAAAGACCCCAGAAGTGAGATTCAAATGAAGTGAATTAAAAAAATAAGACACAGAAGGCAAACCACTGTGTTGCCCTTGTGGAGATTAAATTTCTCATAATGTTCATAGAAATATACATAGTGAAACTTGACTTGATTATTCTTGTCCTATTATTACTAATGCAATGCTTAGAAATATTCATGGTGGGCAGCTCACAAGGTTTTGGAACTAATCCAAAATTCTAGAATTCTAAAAATGTCTAAAGGCGTCATAGGGAATGTTTAATTTAAATAAACATTTACCCTAAAAGCATACATGTCTTTTTTTAAATATTATTACCAAATTAAGACCAAATGGAGTACAAGGAAAGTTCTTTTAAGGACATACTACCAAAAAGTTGAACACATTAGCTGTGTCCCAATTCAGAGCATGCATCCTTCGAAGGACGCAGACTTCATAGGCCATGCTTTCAAAAAGCCTTCGAATTATGACAGCCAAAGGCCCTGTTTGCATTAAGATATATTTTGGTCGATCTAATCTCAAGTAGACGAGGATGACACATTCCCGTTTTATTCTGTATCGTTATACTTTCGACCACTTCCGTCCTGATTTCTTCGAGGGGAGGGTCATGGGCAGGTAAATGTATGGGCTTTTTCAGATCTTTCGATCTAATGGACAAAATGAGCTCACACAGTTTACACATGAACGTGTCTGAAGACGACAGGAAAACCATGCGGTTTCTGTTTCAGGAATGATGAGAGAACATTGTGCTTGTTACGGTTTTCTTCTTTAAAGCAAACATTCTTCAGCTGACAAAGCTTAAAGGGACTGTGAGTAACTTTTTAAGTTAACTTATCTAAAATCAATATTTTTATTCATAAATATGTCCCCAATGGTGTACAAATACCTCTGCCAATTATCTGATTTATCGTTGTAAACGAAGAATTTATTATATTTATATACATGGGACGGGTAAGTCCACGGAGGCTTCCATGTAGTTCCGCCATCTTAAAAAAATGTATAATAGCAGAGAGGGACAAAAAGTACGCCAACACGTTTCCACAACGCGTTTTCGTTCAGAGCCAGCGTGATATAACTGATGCAAAAGAAAACATTGCTCGCTGAAACATTTTCTATAGCTCTTTTTTCATAAACAATCAATTAGCTCAAGTTGTGAATATTTTGCTACGTGCATAAGATTGTACAGAGAATGAAAATGAATTGCTACAGTTACTGCTAGCCACATATAAATTGTACAAACCTCGGTCGCTTCTCTTCTCTGCCTTTGGAAACTTTCAATTCAATCAAGATCGTCTCTTGCAGCTCGTTGTATTGACTCTCGCTCTCCTCCTCTTCCTCGCCTACATCCCACTGATCCACTTCCTCTCTGTCCTCTTCCTCTACCTCTACTTCTTCCTCTCCCTATTGAATCATCTGATGATGATATCTAACAATGCACGTACTTCAGAAAATATAACGAGTAAACAAAACTACTAATTACAATAGTTCATGTTTTTGACACTCATTAATTCATACTGTAACATTCGTTTGTTCGTTGTGTCAATTTGAAGTTTGTTTGAAATAACAAACCTGTTCACCCGAAGGAAAACTCGACGAAGTGCTATTAGAAGACATCCTGTCATAGCTTTTTGGTACATAACGGCTACCGTAGATGCAACACGAATTTGAAAACGCGAGACGCTGGAGAGCACAATTCGTTTGAATGCAAAATACAATTTCACGCTAGATGGGAGTAATTCTTCCTTAATGTCCCTTTAAATAAGTAAAAAGCACTTCCCATAATGTTTACACGTTAGGTCAAGTAGACGGTCTTTTGTGGCTGTTCGAAATGATTTAGATCTCATTTACACATTTATTTAGAGTTGTCCACTTGTGATTGGATTGACAAAAACACTTCTTAATACCAGGTGTAAAAAGGGCCTATAGCTACTGTTACACATTTTGCCTTTGAATGCAGTCTTCGAAAGGATGCAGCCTCTGAATTGGGACACAGCTGTTGAAGACATACATTTACGTTTCTTATTATTTTAAACCTTTTCATCTAAAGGCTTAAAGGCTAGATTCATTTATTAATCAATTGTATTTTAACCGATGATTTAAAATGATTCAGCATATGAGGAAACTTTATGAATTTGGTTGAGAGAATACTGTCCAAAGTTTAGCTTGAAGATGCATTTGAAATACCGTGCCAATGAAAGTCTAAAAATAATCACGTGTCCACACTGTGTGGGCTCACATTTATGACTCAACTTCTGTGCAGACCTCAAGTGCAGAAAAATGTTTCAATCGCTTCTCAAAGCTACACTCAAAATGGATGGAAGGAAAGTAGGACTTGGATTTTCCACATTTAACAGAAAAAAAACGAGGTCTTAGGTTCCATAAAAGCATCTGGTTCTCCAGATAGATGACAAGTAAAAGCTCTGCAGCAATTCACGACTTTGTACATTCATTATGATGAGGTCCATTGAAAGACAGATATAAACTGTGCTATCCATCTGCAATAGCTCATCTAAAAATAGATATTACAGTATTTTTACAGTACAGACTGTTTATCGAGGATGGTCTTTATAGGAAAGCATTGTTTAAAAAAGAAAACATTTGGTTTTCCCCATTTCGAAAAATATTCTATTGACTAGTTCAAATCACCTTGTCAGTGGATTTTGACCCATTTAATCAGAAGCATGACTTGAATAGAGTTAGTGTATCTGTGTGATGGATTAGAGAAATGAACCTTGTGACACAAAACAGTGTGGCTTTAAAGGAAAAGTTCACCCAAATGTGAAAATTCTGTCATTATTAAAGGATTAGTTCACTTTTCAAAAAAAACTTTTGCTGATAATTTACTCACCCCCATGTCATCCAAGATGTCCATGTCTTTCTTTCTTCAGTCGAAAAGAAATTAAGGCTTTTGATGAAAACATTCCAGGATTTTCTCCATATGATCGACTTCAATGGACCACAAACGGTTCAAGGTCCAAATGACAGTTTCAGTGCAGCTTTAAAGGGCTTTAAACGATACCAGACGATGAATAAGGGTCTTATCTAGCGAAACGATCGGTCATTTCAAAAATAAATAAAAAAGTTTGTTTTATAAGCACAAATGCTCGCCTTGCTCTGTTCTGTGATGCGCGATCGTGACTCACGTAATACGCAATTACGTTGAAAAGGTCTGTTTGGGTCCCGTTTAAGTCCATTATATGGAGAAAAATCCTGGAATGTTTTCTTTAAACACCTTAATTTCTTTTCGACTGAAGAAAGAAAGACATGGACATCTTGGATGACATGGGGGTGAGTACATTTTTTAAAAAGTGAACTAATCCTTTAACTTACCATAATGTTCCAAATCTTTAAATGAAAAATCTAAATAAAAACATAATTAAAGCAGTCCGTATAATATGTAACCATACTTGCTGACTTGATCAAGTTGCCATAATACCTTTTTAGAAAAAAAAAGGTTAGAGGGTTCTTGACAAAATTTTCGTCAAAAAATGGACTCTATTTGCTTCAGTCGTGTCACTCCGCTGACGCTGATGTAGACATGGTGTAAAAGTGTTGAGAAACGGACACTTTTTTTCAACATGAAATTTTCTGAAATGATCAGTTTATTAGCTGTTTAACCAACTTTTTAAATGCGCTGTGTATATCTGAGGTTTTCAGTAGCTTCATTCACCGAGCCATACGTGTTCAAATGTACCAACCAAAACATGAACAAACAAATAAAACACATCAAACAAACTGTAATCGCAATCCATTTTACAGCCATACACAGAAATGACAGTTGTACTGCAGCGGCGTAAAAACATTGGTTTTGTATTTGCATTAACTCTATTCAGGGTGCGAATTATACAATGACCTTCAACTTTTCTTTTCTTTTTATGAAAAGTAATTGCTATACTGTAGATACATATTTAGAGTGCAATATTAAAGGAACAATTAACCCCAAAAATGTAATTCTGTCATTATTTACTCTGCCTCATGTCCTTCCAAAGATCCAAACCTGAATGTGTCAGGGTTCTGTCACTTCTGTCTAGTCTATTTCTTGGAATTTCTGTTTTGTCTTGTCCTGTTTTGTCTTGCCTGTGCCTTGTTTCAAGTGCTTTTTATGTCATGTTTTGTGTTGCAGCTTGTGTTTTTCACTGGCTGCGTGCTTTCATGTTGTCATGTTTTGTGTGAACACGTGGCTTATGAGTGTTCTCATTAGCTGCGTGTTCATATCTTGTTTTGTTGGGGCACATGGCTGGTGCTTGTGTTTGCTGGCCATGTGCTTGTCCCGTTTGGTGTGAGCACATGGATTGTCATGTTTCCTTGTGCCATGTGCTCTCCTGTCATTGTCTAACCCCGCCCATCTTGTTACCTGATTATTGATTCATTTGCCCCACCTGTCCTCCCTCGCTGCCTATTTTGTTAGCTCTCCCTATTGAGGCCCTGTTTACACGTACATGGTTATTTTGAAAAACTGAGACATTTCCTTTCGTTTGTGCCCTTCGTTTACACGCAAACGGAGAATTCGCCTCTGAAACCGATTCTTACTAAAAACTCCAGCCAGAGTGGAGATTTTGGAAAACTTTGTTTGCATGTAAACTGAGAAAAACGGAGTTTTAGGCAGCCGACGTCACAGACCTTGCACCTGCATCAAAAGTGCGACCTACACTGTAAAAAAAAAAAAAAAATTGAGAAACCATACAAGTTTAAGGCAACCAGCTGCAGGAAATTTTTGAGTTTTCTCAACTTAGGGTCATTAGTTGTCCAAACTTTTTCATGTTAAAAAGTTGAATAAACTTTAAAAACAGAATTTGTCAAACAAAATGTAAATTGGATTTTTTACAGTGTATGTATACATTTTCATTTGGCTATGGTGATTCATTCAGAGTAGCAGTCGCATTTATGATGGTGCAAACCCTTTTCATCTGTTTGCATTTGCAAATACAGCTGCTCTATTATGTCAAGGAGCTGTTGTTACTATTTTCGGGATTCTGACTGGCTAACGTGGGCTTGAGCTTCTTGTTACACTGCCACCTACAGGATTGGCATGCTCTTGACGGCATATATACACGGGCTCATGTAAATGAAAACATTTCTGAAAACTGACAGGTGTGCACAATGTTGTTTTTGAAAACGGAGCGGATGAAATGTCCATTTATGAAAATAGCCATCCACGTGTAAACGTAGCCTTAGTGTCCCTGTGTTTGCAGTCCTGTGTTGGTTCGTTGTCGTATGTACACCATGTCCTTCCCTGCTGTGTGGTCAAGTCAAGTCTGTCTTGTTTCACCCCTCGGGGTAGTTTTGGGGTTTTGTTTTATTTTATTATCATTAAATACCCATTGTCCTGTGCTTGAGTCCTTGCTCATTGGAAACCGCTCATTATGTTGCAATAGTTACCTCCTCAGCTAGAACCCCGGACCCTTGTTTTCTCAGATTTGTGGGGTCATCATCAAGCCTAGGGATCCAGACCCTGCATAATTCACACCCTGGGTGTATCTGTGTTATTTGAGGCTGAATGGTTGGTTTGCAAATGTTTAAGAATGTATGAAGATTTGTGAACGTTCATATAAAAACATTATAGAACCAACATCAGAGAGATATGAGAGAAATCAAAAGTAACAATTCATGTGCAATCAGAAACAACAACAAAAGCTTACCATAAAAAAATGTTTTAGAGACTCATTATTAGACCCTCTTTGCTTCTGTGTAAGAACTAAAGCAATGTTTTAATACTGACTCTTAAAAAGTTAACATACAATAGGAAATATTTAGCTTTGAACACATTGCTAAAGAAGCTATTATAGAAAATATTTGGCATCTCTAAACATCTTGCATTGCTTTGCTTTAAGTTCATTATTTATAAAAGAAAGGCATTCTGCATATTTGTGGGGTTTTTAACAGCCTTTTATCATTTTTTTTCTTCTCTTTTTTTCATTAAACATGACAGAACATTCACGCAAACCTGCATCAAACTTTGGGGGGGGGGGGGGAAACAACATTTTTAAAGTAAGTTTAGTGCAATTTGATAAAACTGACCGAGTGTACTCCAAATGACAGAGTATATATCAAATATGTTTAAGTTAAAGTGTGTTTTTTTTATTAAGGCGGAGCACTGGGGAGGTAAATGCAGGACTTAAAAAAAACGTGTTAAGTATTTAAGGGATGTTTCAAGCCCTTTAAAGCCATGGAAGTCGTGCAAACAGATAACAGCAAAGCGCCAGAAAATGTCCAATAAGCTGTAAGATTTATGTAGCTATTATTGTGTGTTTGTGTGGGCTTCAGTTCGAACTCATGAAATATAAAAAAAAAAATGTTTGAGTGATACTTTAGATAAACATTCGTTGTCCTATAAATTCAGCGCCAGTTCAAACTATATACATACTAAATGTGCATATTCATAGTTTCATTCAATAATGCTCTGTGTGTGTGTGGTGGTAATATCCCTTGCTTATTGTGAGTTTCCCTTTCCCATTCCCTTGCTTGTGAGTGGAGACAATTTCTTTTTTCTTTTTTGTTGTGTGGTCATGAGCGATGTTTCCACAGATGCACATTTTTTGTCATGCATTCCACAGTCCCAGTCGGTGATGATAACAGTTCTGATACAATAAGTCTGTGGAGAGTGTTAACACTTAAACCCCAGAGAGCACTGCTAGTCTCCCTGGCAGAGTCTTCCACAAAAATGGGGCTGTTACAGAAGGCTGGGAACATAATAAAACAACATTGAAATGTGAATTTTTAGGGATACAGTGTAGGGAACGTCATACGAACTGTCAGGAAATGCCCGGGTCACGTGTCACCCCAAAATCAAAAAGGAAATAAGAAATTAGATTTTGCATTAAGACTAAAATGCTTATTATTATTACTCTTTCTTTCTTTTTGCATTATGACAGTACTGGCAATTAACATGATCATGACAATTAACTCCAATTCAACAATTCTTAGTAGCCTACTGTAATACAAAAAATAAATAAAAATAATAATAATAATAATAATAATAATAATAAAATAGTATAAAATAAACTTAGTAGCTTGCTAAAATTGCAACAAAAAAACTATTTATATATATATATATATATATATTAGCCACATTTAAACAATATCCTCCTATTCTTACTGTGATGCAAAAATTGCTAATATATACAATATACATACAGTATATAATATATATTTGTATTAGTCATGGTCAGAATTATTGGCAAAAATATTTATTTCATAATGTAATTTTCCCCCACTTTCAATCGTTTTACTTCAATGAAAGGTTATATTTTTGAGAATTTTTAGATTAAAAGATAAAAAGGATAAACAATGCAGATTATTTTTTACAGCTTTCTTTGATCATATTTACTGAGGGTGCCAATAATTTTGACCATGACTGTATATATACATAATTTTCTTTGTTGTATGACAGTTATGAGAATGAATAAAACGCTCACTTTTTGCTTAAACTGTCTGTATTTAATTTTGAATTAAATAAATACAATGCCAAATTTGCAAAATGCATCATTTTAGTTATGCAATATATACTTTCTTTTTTCTTTAGATTTTTTGGGGGAATAAGAGCCTGACATTTCTTTATGATGTTCACCCATGTGTGCATATGATCTTTGTGTGTGTGTGTGTGTGTGTGTGTGGTTGTGGCCTTTCAGATGAAGGGCCACTGCAGCCCCAGAGTGAGGATGATGATGATGAAGCTGGCCGTGGAAAGAGACGCATCAGATGAAGGGTTGTTCTGGATGATGGGCGATTCTTTGGAAGAGACCTGTACTGGATTTTGGGATACATCAGCTTCTGTTACAGCTGGAAAAGAAAGAGAGTGAGAGATCATGAGAGAGAGCAACAACAGTACAGTCACATGTCCGACATGGTGTCTCATTGTTGAGTCAACAGTGTCTTGTCAGGAAGTTAAATAGACAGATATAAATGTGAGAGACTGAGTCTTTCTTGGTGTGTGTGTGTGAGTGTGTATGTGTGTATGTGTGTGTGTGTGTGTGTGACAAGATTTTTGCTGCGTCCCAATTCACCTATACTGTGCCCTAATATTATGTACTGTTTTTTGTGAAGAAGAGTGTATCAGAATAGTATAGGCAAGCTTTGATTCATCCTGTCACAGTTTAAACTGCCCTGTCAATCATCTGATCGCAGTTAAAATCCTCCACATTCAATTTAATATATAATGTGTGGATAACATTGAATAAATATCTTTTCATCAGGTTAGATACTGATTATTATTATTAAACCTCTTGTCTTAACCGTCGGTCTCGCACATCTGCCATGTTTGTGGTTTTTAACCATGTTTGTACTTCTGATCGAATCCTCGACCAACATGCCATGGGTTGTAGGCAGTGCTAGCCGTAAGAGTGTGCACGGATCTCTGCACGGATCTGCACTTCAGATTCAAACCGGAAAAAGGACACCATCCGGGTATCTTTGGAGTACTCATTTCAGCATACTACGATTTGGGACGCACTAGTTCTAGTTTTGAATACTCTTTAAGACGGACAGTATACGAATTGGGTGAATGCAGCATGTATCTTCATATCACATTAAAACCTTGCCTCCTCCCATTACCCAGAATTCCTCTGTGCTGCTGACTTCAGCACTTACCTTGCCTGATCCTGTCAAGGTGAAATGTTTTGTAGCTCTGTAATATCTAATTCCTTTAGCCTGCAATCACCCGGTCTCTGTCTTCCATGCCCTTTACATTCATCTCTCTCTCTTTATCATTAGTCTTTGTCTCTCTTTTTTTACCCTTCTTAAAGTCCCTGTAGCTCAACGTTTTCCCCTCTCTATAGAGCTGTTCAGTCATGATGGCAATTTGTAGGCCAGCCCGAAGGCTAATTCGCCACGGGATTCCCTCATGAATTTACTATGGGTTTTTAGAAAAGCAGTTACGATTTATGAGCGAACAAGCTCTGTGGTTAAGTTTACTTGAAGAAACTTTCACATGTTGCTATACAACATAAATGAAACACAGCCAAAGCTCAAAGGTGAATTTTGAAGTCAGTTTAAGGAACTTGAGTAGCTTTTTCTAAACTCATATGTCTTGAATCTCCTCATTTGAGTGTATTTTTCACTTTAGTCATATTTATTCACATGACCACAGGAGTAAAGGGTATCTTGAAACAAGGAAGAGGGTTCTTCCATCTAAAAACAGAAATCCATACACACACAAAAGCAAACTAACACTCCAGTCAAACTTTCCACCCATTCCATTGTGACAATACTGCATGCTCTCAGACAGTCTAGAGACTCCTTAAGAAACTAATTCTGCGGCCTAATGCGTTTGTTATAACATAGAACAATAGACAATGAGCGGCCTATCCTTGGTGAGAATAAAAGTGATTGTTCTGGTAGAGGAGAAGGCCTTGCGTGTTTTGTGAGGTGTGGATGACACCGAAGGCTTGTCAACTCAATACAATAGAGAATGAGACTCCATGGTCCTTACAGCATACACTCATAAGAATGCCCAGAAGAAATCTGCAAATTACTTTCACATTTTCAGGGAAATTCTGCAGAACATAATGTAAAGATGGCAACGAGTTACACTGTTATCATTAGCTGAAAGCTAACGATAAAGGGCAGGGAATCTCCATTGTTAACATTATAAAGTATTTTTAGTTTCATTTATTGACAATAATATAATATAATATAATTTTATACCAAGAATACCAATAGATGTACAGTACTACTGATAATTTGAAAATGTGTTTAGATTTATGAAGATAAAATCCTTAAAATATAAAATTATAAACATTAAATAGGCCATAATATAATATTGTTTATGTGACGATCAATCCTCTCAAAACATCAGTATTTTAAGTATTAATATTTGAATCAATCTGCCCATCAGTTTCTATAAGTGCAGATGTACGTGCGAAAACATGTAGATGTGTCCAAACTCCCATAATTCTCTCTCTCTCTCATCCTGCACTCTTTTCTCCCTCCATGAGGAAAGCATCCAATAAATCCAAAAAATCACTTCCAAGCCAGCAAATATATTTATTTCAAATTTATTTTAAACAGTATTTTGCCAGCTCTGAAATGAAAAACAAACAGCTTTCTGTGTGTGATGGAAAACAACATTCATAACCAAAACAGACACGATCTCATTAGCAGCCACAAGACCAAGAACAAAAATCACCCTCTGTCACAACTCTCTTTCATGGTAATAAAGTTATCAGCACGCAATCATCATCCTGGCATGCTCAATAACAGCGATGATGTCTGAGAGTATAACTGTCATCATCTAAAGTGATTACAGGCTGAATCCCCATCTCTAAAACTTCTCAAACGTTCTCCAGGGAAGACCTGTTTGCTCTCTAATAGTCAAGTTCAGCCTTCATGTTCACAGGTTTCATGCTGTGCACCGAGAAGCTGCAGGGATCAGCTTCTCTGACAACTTTCTGGTGTAGGAAAGGTTGATGTGTGTCTTTGTGAATGTTATGTTTGTCTCTGTGTGTGAGAGAAAGGGTGTAAGGTAGACTTGCCAGTTAGTCACCAATTAGCAGGAAACCCACACAAAACTTCAACAAAGACAGAAGATTCATTTTACAAGTTATCATGAGAAACCTAAATGCAGATAACTAAATAATAATTACATGTTATTCAAAGGGACTATATCATTTAAAATATATATACATATTCTGTCATCTGTCATTTTCGCATATGCGAAAAAATATTCTCGTCGCTTAATAAACTGAAGATTGAGCCACTGTAGTCACTTGGACTATTTTAACGATCTCTTTATTAACTTTTCGGGGGAACAAGTTTCAGTCCATTAGAAAGCCTATGGAGGAGTGATCCAGCTCTCAGATTTAATAAAAAATATCTTAATTCGTGTTCCGAAGATGAACGAAAGTATTACGGGGTTGGAACAACATGAGGGTGAGTAATTACTGACAGAATTTTCATTTTTGAGTGAACTATCCCTTTAACAACTACTTCTAGGAACAATAATTGTGATTGCTCAAATGAACTGGTGAATCAGGCTTCTGAATCATTCCAATGAAATTAACAAAGCCATTCACTAAAAACAAGAGTATAATATATTTAAGAGAGATGCATAATACAAATTATTCATGTGTATTTAAGATGGAAAGAGAGATGAAAAGAGCAGTGCACCAGCTCTCTGGATTGCTGTTTATCGCTGTTAATCCCGCTGCACGTGTTGGAGCCCTAAAATAAACACTTGTTTATCTTACAGAGCTCATACATAAGACACTAAAATAACTGCACTATTTACAATTTTACTGAAATAGACCAAACTGTATATCAGACAGAAAAGCAAAACTACAAATCTCCGGAGAGCGTGCCACATCGTCTGGTTTGCTCGCAATGGGAAAGCTCTCAAACGCGACTCTAAAAGCTACAAAAACGACAAGAGTCACAAAACACCTGCAAGCACTCTTTAAAAGAATTTGTGCTCGGCAGCAACCAAACCAGTATGGGATTTTTTCCCCTTCAATCATTTTATCCTTGGGTTTCTTCCACCTATCAGACTACCGTTTGATTTATTCTTTCCATCACTCTCTCCCTGGGTAACCTGTAAGTCCCACTGGTCACAAACTGGCTTCACTTATAAAAAGTCAATAGGAAAGAATGTCTTTAGATACTATCATTTGCTATGTACAGTAACCAAACCTGCATGCGCTATAGACTTTGCTAAACTTAAGCCACATTGGGAGTGTGCTCATTTCCAATGACTAAAAAATGATTTAAAAAGAAACAAAACAAAGTAAGAAAGGAAAGCTTTCACTTGTATATGGTTAAATGTTAAATGCACTGGTAGTTTAAAAAAAAAAAAAAAAAAAATGAAACTTGTTGATTCCAAGCACTGGGTATTTAAAGCTGATTCAGATTCAACTAGGGATTACAGAGGTCACTGTTTTCATTTATCAGATTTAGACTCCAAAGCCTCGTTGGCGTGACTTGCAGCTTCACTGAATGTTATGTTGATTCAGCATTGTGGTGTTGTGGAGAGACAGACTGAGAGACAGACAGGGAGAAAGAGTTTATGACTCAGACTAGGTGGGAACTGATCAGCATCTCATGGGAAAGATGCACACTACCCATGAATGACCTCTCAAAATTTCCATATCCCTGTCTATATTGCTTGCTGTTCATGTGTTAGTAACATTTAGTTAAATAAAGGTCACATTAAAATGATTTTCAGTGCTTCCTGTATAGATTTTATGGTTATATCCAGAAAATATATTATTAAAGTATGAATTCTCCATATTTTACGAGTTGCCCAATTCGTATGAATTCGTACAAACGCCCTACCCCTGACCCTGCCCCTAAACCTACCCATCACTAGGGTTTAGACAGTGAGTGAGTGAGGTCGTAAGATAGCGTTGTCATTTCTGTCACAACCACCCATTTTGCCAAGCTTTGTGAACAGAATATTTTTATTGTGAGGCATGTCTAATCAAGCTGTAATTTTATTTATATAATATTACGCAAAGAGTATGTAATGTGTGTTATGCGCAACATACTTCTGTGTTCTGTAAAACAGGATGCATTGCCTACGGGTTTGGTCTTTTGCATGTTCTTTGTTAAATATAGAGCCGTTTTACTCAAGATGCCTTACAAAGGAGTGCGTAAAAATGAGCATAACTGATGTCCATTGCAGACTGATATCAAAAAGCGGTTTTATTTTTATTTTCCTCACTAACATTTAGATCTTTAAATCGAATAAAAATCCCTAATAAAAGGAACTATCTAGGTTAGCGGTTTACTTTAAAAGCGCATAGATATCACAGTCAGTTCGTACTGCTGTTAACACTTTCTCAGACAAGCGAATGCAATGAGACCAGTTTGTTCATGTGACATTCGGCATGAAGCCTGTATGCTACAGTATGCTATTAAATCAAATTACACATTTTTGGCATCAAAAGTGCCCAAAGTTAAAACAAACACTCAATAATGTACAAACGCAGACCAATATCAGTACAGTGTTTTTAAAGGCATCACTTCATTTATATTTCTCAAACTATAACCAAAACACAATTTTTATTTCTGCCTTGCAAGTACTGCTATTTCCTTCAGGAAAATGTAAATCAGGTTCCAATTTTAGCTCAATTGTAATTATTATTTCATATCAATTTTGAATAACTTCTGAATGTTTCCTTTTTGCTAAATAGCCCAATTTATGATGGTGTCCCCATGTCTTCTTATAGGTAGTCATTTTCGGCTCATTACAGGAGCTGTACTGATGCTGGTCAAGCATTCAGGCGATCGATAAAACAGCCATTCCTGAAGGACCCCAATTATCACAAGACACTTTGAACGATAGCCTAAGGAGCGCATACAAACCAGTGACAAGAGTCTACTGATTTAAAAATAACCAACCAATTATATCATATACCCTAATAAATATAATTATTTATTCAGAGCAGATAGGATCTATATTATTCTATGATCTATTAAAGCATTACCATCATTAGTCATATGGCAAAATTGCTTACCAAACACTTAAAGTGCCCCTATTATGCTTTTTCAAGTATAACCTTTCATGTGGTGTGTAATATAGCTGTTTGTGAATGCAAAACGTCTGCAAAGTTTCAAACACTCAAACACTGTAGATGCAGCTGAAGCCTGGAAGAGTTTGGTTAGTGTTTTTGATATTTGATATTTGATATTTCGAGAAGCTAATCCACTTTGCATGCACTTCCAAAGGATGAGGACTCAAGCTCGAATTAATACGGTAAAACCGACGCCATCGTTACTGTTTGCATCACTGTATAGCAAGTGCTGAGGAAGATCTGGAGCTGAAATCATTGTATGGTAATGAGCATTTAGTTTCCAACACGCACTGTAAGAGGTAGACCAATCACAACAGACCAGGCCATCTGACCAATCAGAGCAGAGTAGGGTCTTGGAAAAGAAGGGGTTCAAAGAGACTGAATCCTTTATCGAACCGTTTCAGACTCTATGAGAAAAGAGATGATGCTGCAATGTATATTAAGAGAAAATGGTAGTGGTTTTTTTTTTACCTTGGATGAATGTAAACCGACTGTGGGAGACTTTCAAAAGAAAATTAGGAACCTTTAAAATTGCATAACAGTTAAAGCAATCACGTCATGACAAACTGAAAAATAAAACCTGGTTATTTTGGAATTGGTACACTAAGCACTGTTTACACCCACACACTTCACATACAAAAGTAGACTGACTGCAAAACGCCAGCTTTCACAACTGCACAACTTTTTGAAGTATTCAGTAAAAATGTGCTTTAACAAAAAACAAAACAAAACAAAAAACAAGGGGGGCCACATTTCTGCTTTTATATTCTGTTAGTGTGTCTAAATTGAACGAATTCATCAAGGGCTGTAACAAAAGCCCCTATGAGGAGATGTGAAGGTGTTCTCCATCACTGACTGTCCTTACGAGCTATAATGAGCATATTTCACACGGATTTGTTTATTCGGTTCTCAAACTGCAGGCATTGTGACCATTTAAACAGGAGGTTGACCTTCTGTTGCCTGGCAATCCACCTTTATAGAGCAGCCCCCTCGCTCTGATAAAGAGCATTCAGCAGAAGCATAATAAAGGCCAATGAGAGTGAGAGACAGAGAGTAGAGGGGAGAGAGAGACAGTAGAGGAATAAAGCCTTTAAAAAATTAGAGGTAAAACAAAAACATTAACAAAACATGAGGTAATTATCAATTTAATTAATGCTGCCCCATAGATCCACTTTGCATATAGTTTTTTACACAATAAAGAATCAGAACAAGAGTATTGTCCACACTGGAGCTTATTCTGGCTAAGAACCACTCACTCGTAAAGGAAGATGTCATCTGACCGACATGTAAAATGAACCTACATGTCTTTATGTGGTGTTTAAGGATAAGTAATTCTGTATCAACATATCAACCAGAGAGAAATAGATAGATATACAAATCTACAAATCTCATTTAAAGTGTTTCTAAGTTTCAATGCCATTTATCTTGCTAGCTTTGTAAATCAGCTGTGAGTCAGCAACTATTATCATTGAACACATTAAGAGCAAATTTCAGCTAAATGCACATATGCTCCCATCAAAGTTGAAATAAGTTGTTCAGTTGTTAATATTTTTGTAGAAACTGTGATGCTTTTTTCCCAGGAAGTTTTGAAAAATAGTTCTAAAGGACAGCATTTTATATGAAATAGAATTCGATTTTAACATTATAAACGAGTGCATGCTGAATAATAGTATGAATAATGTAATAGTAAAAGTATGAATAAAAAAATCCTAACTAAAAAAATCTTAATCTTAAAAAATGTTGTACGGTATTGTATATGTATTGTGAAAATCACTATACAAATAAACATGACATTTTTCAAAAGGCCAGATTTACTAACAGCTTCCGCCAGCGCTACTGTCAGGATTCACTAAAGACACGCAGAGAAAACTAGCGCTGAAAAGGTGTGGACAGGATTATTTTTGCGACGGACCTCATTGGATATGCATTTATAGGAGCTTCCCTTTCAGATAAAAAATACCAGACTACTAAATATTAGACATATTTGTCAATTTGCAGATTATCACAAACAAAAACAAAAACTCTAATAGACAATTCAGAATATAAAGAACTGCTCTCAGAGCTCAAACACTAGACATTTGGGACTTATAGATTTCTGTGAATGTACACTTGTGTGTTTGTGACTGAGCGAGAGAGAAACGTGTTCACAATGACTCCTGTAAACGCAGTCAGATACCACAGTAATTTCTGCAAGGATGCGGTCAGACTGGGTCAGAGCTACATGTAGGAGGACGAAACCACTAGCAGAGGTCACAAAAACAACACCCACACACACGCATCATTTGTACAATCACTGAAAAAGACAGCGGCCAACTTCCCACTGACCCACTTAGTGAGAGGAAAAACAAAACTGTTAGTCAAGTATTTAATAAATTATACAACAAAGGTGAGCAATATGACCCATTTCATTACAATCAACGAAGCTGTCACAGCAGATTTACAGTGTTTCATGTGACTGTTGGAGCCCTGCAGCCCAGTTTCTGCTCACTGACTGTCCACATCAGCTCCGGACTCTCACAAACACTATAATCGTTGAAGTTTTCCTGTATCAAACGGTAGAGCATTGGCGCTTGCAACGCCAAGGTCATGGGTTCGATTCCCAGGGAAAGCAAAAACTGATAAGAATGTTAAAAAGTGTACCTTGAAATGCAATGCAAGTCGCTTTGGATAAAAGCATCTGCCAAATGCATAAATGTAAATGAAGCTGTATGCACTGCAAAATATATCTCTTATTTTCACTCGGTCTACACTCACTGTGTTGATTATAATGGATGAGTTCTAGTATTGTTATGTTGCTTGCATTGGTCTTATTGGACAACACCATCATGCTTTCCAAAATGAGCATGACAACATACTGTACAGCAGATCCAAAATAATTACAAATGAACATTACTTTTCAGTTTGGTTTTAATGCCACTAATGCTTCTCTGACTGTTTTTTAATGCCTCTTTTCAATTGGGTTATTAAAGCATTCTTTTTAGAATTTATTATCTTTCTTAAAGCACGGTCTTTAGGACCGTGTGTTACTGATAAGCCTATATTTATGTGCAATGGACAAAAGGTCTGTGATTGGTTGCAATGCTCAAGTGCAGCAAAAAGAATAAAAAATTTGGGAGATGGAAAACATACAAGTAGTAAACGCTGTTCATGTTTGGGTAATCGTGGCAGTCATAATTATTAAGGATGCTCCCATATTAAAACTACTGGCCGATGACTAATAAATGGCCACTATTCCATATAATTCTACCATTTAACTAAATCAATTTAAAATAAAATAAACAAAACATTTAAATCCATTGTTTTAAATGCTACGTGTGAAATCACGACATTATAATGCAAAGTGTATGAAATAAATTATATTCAGATGAGATTTGCTAAAGATTTAACACTATTATTAATTAGTGTATAGTGCAAAGGTAATCTAAATGTAAAAATAGGAAAATGCTACATTAAATATATACTATCTATGTATAATGTGTAAAGCGCTATATAAATGTAACGAATTATTATTATTATAATATGATTGTGATTATTTATCTGATTAATTGTACAGCCTTTTATTCTCATTTAAGGCAAGAGGCAATGACATACTTCCCCAGTTGATTAAACACAAGATTTAAAGTTTTCTGAAATGTTATTCAAAATGTGTTATGCAAAATAATCTAATTAGATATGAACTAATTTAACAGAAATCTAAACACTGGGAAAAGATGTGTAATGAAGCAGTGTAATGAAACAAACACTTAAATGTTTATTTTGTATGTTTTCTTTCCACTACTTTAAATGCAGAAAAGTTATGGAAGAAAAATAACCCAAAACTGACCAGTGCATGAACAAAAAAACGAATGGATTTGCCAGTAGTGTCTTGCCTTAAATTGAGTCCATAACACAAGGCAATAGCCTGACTGCAGCTTTTGTGATGTTTGAGAGTTAATTATCCAAGCAAACACGCTGGAAACAGCTGAATAAAATACAGGATATGACCAAAGACGAATCCAAGGACTCCAAACATTCACTAAGCATGGGCAAAGTAAAACTAATGAGCTGTGTGTACTGTATGCTCTGTGAAAGCTGTATGAGTGTGAAAGAAAGTGGTGAAAATACAGGAATTGTTGACCTGAGGTTATCTCTCCATTTAAGATATATTAAAAAGTCTACAGGGATTAGCACATCATAAACACCCCCAAAAAACCACAACGATGAGTGAGAAAGAGACTTGGGAAAGTTATAGTACCTCTTCCTAACAAGCCACATTATTTGAGGTACCATGTCCGTAGTGGAAATGGTGTGGATTGTGTTACACCCCAAAGTTTAATATTTATGGTTAGGGGTTTGTTCAAATCCACAAAACATGGTGAAGTTTTGTCACAAACCCAGAGCAGATCCATCACTCACACGCCATATAAACATTTCTCTTTGTGGGCAAATGTTTTCATTTGAGAGTGTGTTTCTGGATACACTCGAAGAACATTTCAGCAAAGAACTACATCCCTAATGGGATGTAGATATTTCAAACATCAAAACAACACTCTTTGTCCATAATGAGCAACCCCACTCTTCTGGTTTTTAAAGGGGGAAACAAAGACCAAACAAAACATACATAGAGACTTGTGGGATTTCAGGCAGTTCATGCGTGTTTTGTGCGGTGGGAGAGAGTTTTTCTCAAACCCAGCCGTTGTTTTTCTGCTATAATCCACAACTTCTGAGAAGGTGCTTCCCAGCTGTGGCGACTGCCTGAAGGGGAACATTCCGGGAACATTCAGGGCTGTGTCCAGGATATGGACAGCTCTCGTCCGCCTTTCCGAGCTTAGGTCCCAATCCCACAGATTACATCTGGGTCTCTCGCCCCTGCACGCACGTAACTCTCAACTCCATGCGATGACAACAAACAAGAATGAGAAAGGAAAACTGGCGGCGGTTTCATTATCTGGTGTGGTAATGGCTGAGGGGATTGAGCTAGACAGACACTGTTAACGTGCACAACTGGTTTCACAGTGTGCCGTGATTTTAAGGGGAAGACCCCTGGCCTGGCCTGGCTGACAGATGTGGACCCAAGTAAGGACGGATATTGCAACCAGTCTTAGCAATTTCCCGGCCCGTTTTCATCTGTGATCCACAGCAGAGACTCAACAGGTCCTTGGGCCAGGGTGGCCCTGCACACCGCCTTAAAGAAATAGCTTGGCCAAAAATGAAACATTTTTCATTTACTAATCCTCATGTGGCTGTCAAAATCCAAAAAGGATAATAAAGTAACACAAGAGTAAACTAGTTAAGTCTTCTAAAGTTATTCTTTAACTATTGGCACTTCGGGGGCCATATTCACAAAGAATTTTATCTTATCACTAGGAGTACTCCTAAATCACACTAAAATATTTTAGCTAGGAGTTTTCTCTTAAAAGTTATTCACAACGCCTTTCAGACCTACTCTTAGTAAGGAAAAATGACAACTCCTAAACTAAGAGTGAGTCTTCGTTGCTATGGATGACGTCAATTCTCATGCACGAGCTTCCTCGCAATGATCACGGTGATTGGTTGTTAGATGACAGGGCCATCATCACTTGATTAAAAAACAACACATTTCAGCGCTAGATCGCCTCTTATTCAACAAACGAACGAAACGAATGCTCTGCTAACTGGAGATTTTTTATTTGTATTGGTACATCTGTGCCGCGAGATGTTTCAAAAGTGGTGGGGACATGTCAGTGTATGTAAATGACGTAAATGACAGTGGATTATGAACTCGCCAAAACGGAAAAGAAAGCCCAACTGGACGCAGGATCAGTTACTGCTGCTGCCCCAGTTGGTGCTAGAAAAAAAAAAAACTTAATAAAAGGGAAATTTGGCACTGGGATATGAAGCAAAACTAAGCGTGAGATGGGAGAGGATTTGTTTGCAGATCAATGCAGTATTCCCGCTTGTGTCGTGGACCCCGGACTACTGCGAGAGGCGGTTTAAGATGCTCTGTGAATCGGTCTTAGTGAGTTAGGAGTCCTCTCGACTTCTTTTAAGCTATCCCAGACTTAGGTGCTACTTTTAGGGCTAAAATGATTTGTGAATTACTCTTAGTGAAAAAAATTCACACTACTGTTTAGTTGTTGTTTTTCTTTAAAGAAATGAATACTTGTATAAGGCAAGGGCGTATTAAATTGATATTCTTGATATTCATCAAAGAATCCTGTAAAAAAAAAAAAAAAAGTATCACCATTTCCAAAAAAGAAAGATTACTGACTGTTATTTTAAAATATAATATTTTTTCACATTATTACTACTTTTCTATATTTTTTATCAAATAAATGCAGTCTTGGTGAGCATAAGAGAAGTCTTCAAAAAATCTTACCGACTGCAAACTTGCATAAGCATCACAAAAGAATTCAAATATTTCTTTTTCTTTTTTTCCTGAAAGAAATGGGTGCGAACGGCTATGATGAGAGAAGCTTCTTCACATCAGTGACAGAAAACCTGGCCTAATATTTCATGAGGCACAAGCTAATATGCACAATCATGATTGATCAAGACCATGCCAATGCCATGCATAAGGTATGTTTTAGAGACGCAGAGCTTATAAACTCATGATGCTTCAATGTACAGGTTTTTTTGTGGAACATTTCAGCTGACATGTGTTTAACACAAAAATGACAGAGGTCAGCGCTTCTGTCAAAAAAGGCTGAATTTTCAGCCTCAACAGGAGGAAGCAGGCTCAACACATCATCACATAACACTAATGCTTCTGACTATTCTGCAAAATGCACCAGTACAACTGCATGTCCACATCAGAATGTCCGTTTTGCACATGAGATGTGCCAAACCATGTGTCAGGTTCTTTAGTTAGCCCTGAGTTTGCACATTTTGGGTTGCAAAAAGAGCCTTTATGTGCCAATTTACAAAACATGCACAATATCACCCTAGAACAGCACCATCTTACGTTAGAGACAGTCCACCTGTACAGTAACCTGGCTGTATTGGATGTATTTTACAGGACTGTATTTATATATTAACATAGTTTGTTTTGTAAATGTGTCCAACAAATGTGTCAACCTAATAATGGAGCTACAGTGGTGTCTACTGTCTACTTTTCAGAGGAACTTATCAATTAAGTGTGCTGGCAAGTACATGATCAAATTATCATTATTGACTATGTTCTGCAAAAAAGATATTAAGATGTTGGATTTAGCATAACTAAATCTCCCTAGTCAATGGGGTGCAAACCAAATATGGTATGTTTTTGTAATTTTTTTTTTTTTGTGGTTATATTTCTACAATGCCATGTGTGATTTTAGACAGGAAAAAGACAGGTGTGTGTGTGTAATTGAGAGGGCTCGATGGTCATTAAGGGGCTCATTGGCCATTAAGGTCGCTTTGGGATCTCATTCACAGTCTGGGCTAATTAAAGACCAGTTAAATTGTTCACTTGGGAGCATGACTAAGCACTTTCCCAGACATAGAAAAATGATGATTAAATAGAAGTCACAAGTGGGCTGCATCCTGTGGCCTTTCAGCCTGATCTGAGACCACGTCCCTTTAAAAAAATTTTTTAAAAAAATTGTTTTAAGACGTCTGTAAAGGAGGCCGTTATATATATATATATATATTTTTTTTTTTTACTTGCAACTTATTAAATCATCTGAAAGTGAGGAGAGGATATTATCTTTAGTTCCTCCTACAATAACAACACAACAGAAAGCCTGGACAACAGCAAATCAGGATCCCTGATTCTCAGTCCCTGAAGGTAACTAATTAAAATACATTTCTGGTGAACTGACCTTGTGCAGGATGACAAAATAAACAAAATCAGTCAGTACCTGAAAAAAACAAACACTTTCATATTCACATTTATATATTACTGGGTCTCATATTTTATTTGATCTAATCAAGCTATAAAAGCCGTGCTGACCCAATAATAAAGAAACTCTGTTTTTCATTATTGCCACTTTGCTTAGGGCATTTGAAAGGCACTGTAAATAAAAAGAGCTATTATACAAAAAATGGGTGGTTCTTCAACTACAGGCACTTTTGGTCTGGATGTGGGACAAGCACAAAACAGCAATATTTGCATCTATAATGATGTTTTAAAAGGTGAAAAAAATCATCCTAAAATGCCTGTAAAAAGTTCCTTTCATTGTGAAGTTAACTATAAAAGTGTGAATTTTTCTAAATTAATTAAATGGTTTTTATAAAATATGATCAAAGGACATGAAAGTGTCCATAATCTAAGAATTGCCTTTTATACAGAATAATATTCTAAGATTATAATAAAGGCAAAACTTTAGTTTAAGGCCCAATTCTCACGATCAACTATATTGCTTACACATGCATATTACTAGGATATTGGCGGTTTATTAGTATTTATAAAGCATATATTAACGACTTATTCTGCAGGACGATATACTACAATATACCTAAACTTAACAACTACCTTACTAACAACATAATAATTGCCTAATTATTGCAATACAATATTTATATAATAGTTTCTTTCAAAAGTTTGGAAACACCCTAGCCAAGGTGGCAAATTGTTTATTTTGTTTTATAAATATGCATATTTTATATATTTAGTAGATCAGACCTTTTATATACGTACCCTTCAAAAGTTTGCAAATATATATACACATGATTATGTTATTTAGCAATTTACACATATACAAAAACAAATTTTAAATCAAATATCTGTTATCTATTACTGAAGTTCGACCATGATGGGCAACCAAATGCACAAGAGCGATCAAGCAGTGAGTGCCCACACACAAAATGAAGCCACCAAATAATGAAGTATCTAGGCTTCAACCATCTAACTACCATCAGAAGCTAGTTCTGTATGGATGTTCAAGCACAAAACTTTAAAGAAAATGTATGCATGTAGGCTGAATCTGAAAGGCACATTGAACCAAATTGCAACAGGCTCAATTTTCACCGAACAGGATGATAGCAGTCTTCAGAAATCTTTTGAGATATCAGCGCATGCATGCTTTTCTTCATGTCTTTAGACAGAGCTCTGAGCCCATCAACAGCACAATCACGTAAATAAGGTTGTCATAGAAACGTGGCCTTTACCACAATTAGAAGGAGTGGGACGGATCACGCAGCAGTGGGAAGTGAGAGACGCTTGTGGAGCGAGTTGGCCTATCAGTTAGCTGGTGTCAATCACAGGCACGCTGCGGGCAGCCGGCGGGCGCTCTGAGCTGAATGCCGCCGGCGAGGGAGAAATCGATAATCGCAGACAGAGATACACTGGCGATGTTTGAAGGTAGACGACTCACACACACAGGTTATAGGACATACAAAACATGTATATACCCAAACACACACACACACACACCTTTCTGTGATAAACGAAGCCTGACATTGATGTAGTTCAGCCAGAAACAAAGCCACCTGTCACATCAGACACTACACAATATAGGAGGGAAAAACATCTCGCCATCTGTTTTGAGAAAGTTTGCAGTTCATTAGGAAGCCATTTTGTAAAAAAGTTTCTTGTCAAGGAGTTTGGTTAGAAATCTGTGATATGGACCAATGCTATTTTTAGTATTATTTACTTTTATAGTATTTATTCATATTTTGAATGAGCTTTGGTCTGGATCAAAAGAACCAAACTAAGTGTGAACACACCCTTAGTCAGGCCAACATTTTATATGCTTCTCTATAGTAAAAAATCAATCATACCAATTTCAATTCATAACTAACATTCACATTTGATTTGTTATTGTCTGTTGTACATTCACGTTACTCTACATTAAAATAAGTTGGATAGGAATCTGTATCTTTAAAAGATTATTATCCTCATTTTGTAAGTCATATTGGATAAAAGAATCTGTTGATCATTATTATGCCTAGACACATTCCTCATCCAGTCCACTTCCTATGCCATCTCATTTCAGTTTGTCCAAAGCATCAAAACTCTTCTTCCAGATCCAGTCACTGAGGCCCTCTCGTTGCCACATTAACGCCGGTTGCTAAGAGACCCAAAAGATTCCGGAATCCCCATGCGCCCCATCCAAGCCCACAGCCATTTAGATGGAGTTCTGCTTTCCCAGCTTCGGTTACTGAGGGAAGGAAATTGGTATTTTGGAGGGGAGGAGAGTACCAGAATGTGTGTGAGAGAGAGAGAGAGAAAGCAGGAACTCTTAGCTGAAAACATCCCACAATCCATCTTCTGCCATGGTAGCCAAATAGTCAAGCCCATAAACAAAGACAACATGAAGAGTGATCAGCAATAATGAGCTGTTTGAAATGGCCGCTGGCCTTCTTTTGGCCCAACAAAGTAATAAAACAGTTGAAAAGCGACCAGACAGGCGTAATAGTGAAGAGAACGAGGCACTTCAACAGTGATTGCTCATTGAAAATGTTGGCTGTACTGCTTCTTGGAAATTCAGCTGGTAGAAACCGGCACAAGAATAAAACATTGGCAGAAAACAGTCAATAGCTAATTCTGAACGAAATTCAGATTTCTTTTCAAATGGAAGAACAAAAGCAAAGCCATGATGAAGCTCTGGTCATACTATGAAATGTTTCTTATCACGTCATGCTCAGTGGTTATTCAATAATTGCTAAACTGGTGGTGTGTCAGCGGTGGTGGATGTTAAGCTTTGGCTGGAGCTTGTCCACAAATTCCACTGAAGTTATAAATCAGTGACGGGTCTGATATGTGGCATCCGTTCCTGCGCAACACAAACAAAACTCCATTAAACAAGAGACGCCCCACCACTCACAGAATACTAAACACGAGGATTAGGAAGGTAAATAAAGAGCAATGTGTTCTTCTGTCTCTCAATCTGACGAATGGTGGACCTACTGTGGTTTTGCTGTGAATGAATCACAACGCCCCACAATCACAACACTCGGTACAGCCTGACATGTTAGCATCATTGTATCCACAACCTTAATGTGATTTGCAATCAAACAATTCAGGTTTGGAGTTAAGGGCATCAATTTGAATCATCATTCATTCCACTGTGATTTCATGGGTTAGTTATGGTTGTGATTATATACTGATCGACACAACGATTTCAGAAGGCTAACTCTTATGTTTTAGCTTATGATTGTTTGATATACATGTTTGCAGGACCAACAAAAGATGTTACTCAAGGAAAAGCAGGATGAACAGCATGCATAACCCATTTTGCTTATGTAAAGCTAATGTAAAGCAAGTGAAACAGGATGTTCAACCTGTAATAATAATTTGATCAAAATTACAAAAATTTTTAAAATAATCATTAATAATAATAAAATAACAATTTAAAATAAATTTCAAATTTGATAAATAATTTGATCAAATTGGACAGTTAAAAGTTTCACAACAAAATGTAGCCAATGGACTGAAGATCAATTAAATCTATTCTTTTTTTTTAATATCCACACTAAAATATTATTTTAATTAGTTAAAATTTATTTGACATATATTTTATATATATATGCTTACATACACATAACATAATGTGTGTGTGTTGACTCAATAATAATATTATTTTAATATTGTAGTCATGGCCTACATAAAAAAGGAAAGTATTTCCAGAACCAGACCTTGGTTTTCTTCTTTGGAATAACGGATAAATTGTTCACAATAAGACCTGGATAAATTTTTTTTTTTAAATCAACAGGGAAAATTTTAAGTCTACTTACAAGGAGCAGGAAGATGGTATCACTGTATAAACATGGCATTGCTTATAAATGTAGCGGAACAGCTGTTTGAGCTTGTTATGATACGGGTCATGTGACACTGCCATGAATATCGGTTTCTTCTAAGTACTGAACAACACAGGACAAAAAAATAACATGGTGTCTGTGTGCAGTGTCAGCCAAATCCACTGATAAAATACAGCTCAGGGTATGACCTCTGGACCCTGCTCATATCAAACAGTGAGATGTGACTTAATGATCCAAATGTTCAGCTCCTGTTCTGACACCCTCAATGTGGAACACATCTGCAAATGAATTAACAACACTGGGGTCAGAAGTTAAAGTATTTAATCACACTGTGCCCGTGGGGCTAGTGCCATGGCCTTGTCGAACTATGCCTCCATCAATTTAAATGCCTCATTGTCATGACGATGGCACCACAGGGCACAGGCTCAGGGGTCAACAGAGAGGCGTTTGATGGCCATCTCGTGAAATATTGACCCCTGCGAGAAACGGGATTCACATGAGCGTGATGGAACAGGACGTGGTGTCATAAAGGGGAGAGGGAAATGCGAGTGTGAAGAGGATGTGACTGTAGTTAAAATGCAGTTGTGTTGATAAACAGCATCTGTGGTCGATCACAGTCTATATGCAACAGATCCAAACAACTGCTACTAAAGGATTGGGTCTCATCTTGGAAAGAAAAGCTTTAAAAACTCAATTTTTTTCATGACAGCAATAACATTTCATTGAGAGATAAAGGAGAGTTTGCATCAAGTTAAATCTTCCTCTCTTAAGAAAAAAGCCTAATAATCTCACCTGAGTCTCCTTTAGAGTTTAGGAACAGGAGATCAAACTTAGATTTACAAATACCAAAAAGAAGTAAGATCTCATAAGTAAAAATATTCAAGAATTTTCACATAAAATTCTTACAAGACCAAATTATATGTTCCCATCCTTTTTTCAAACATGGCAACTCTTGTAATAGTTTTAGCATGTTATTGAATATGGCGATGTTAATGTATTTGGTCTAGGTCTGTACGCTGTTGCTGTTGCTGCTGCAGAGAAAATATGGGCTTCCTACTGCTAATAGATACACTGACTCACTCATAAGATATGATGTTTCTGCATAAACAGACATAAATAAATCCTGTAGCAGATCTAGGCAGGTGGAGCTGGGGGAGGTGGAGGGTTTCGGAGGAACTCTGATAGCGGGCTGCAGGACTATCTTACAACAAACACTGAACCAGACTATTTAAATGCTGAGCAAGCAATCTCATTGGATGCAGGATTAGCAGAGGCCAATCAGCTCGTGCCATATATATACATACAATATATACACAATATATAAAAAAAATAAACCGTTTGATATCCAACTCTTTAAATTACAAAAGTTTAAATTACTTTAAATTACAAAAGTTACTGCCTCCTCAGAGTTGAAATTCTCAAAAGTTGAAACTCTAAAACATCTTTAGCACATCTACACATCAAGATGTCTCAGCATAATCTAAGAAAACACCTTCTGCTGGCAAACAACAGATCCAGAGCACCTATCATAACATCTAACCCTGAGAACTGTACGTCTTCTTCCAAAAGACAGTTTGAGGAAAAACAGACAGCTTATTTCTTTTGGTCAGCAGGTTCACTTGAGTATTACGACCAGGTGCTGAAACAAAAGACACCTTCAGCTTAAAGCCCCCCATGTCGATTTACTTCTGAGGTAAATAAATAAAGAGACACAAGTGTGTGCTCTTCATATGATAGTAGCAGAGAAAGAGTGGTGTGCTCTGGTTCCACAAGTTTACATATTTACAGATAAGCACCATGGCAAAACTGGGCATGTGTTCGGCCTGGCATGTGCAACCAGAAACAGAGGAAGAAAGCAAACCAAGAGGGAACTAGAAGGAAAGAGAGAGCAGAAGTTGGCTTTGTCTTGCAAAAAAACAGATGCAGTAGCTGCAGTACCAAAAACATTTCCAAGACTGGAGGTCTAATCGCGTTGACCCATCTTCTCTCTCACTCTTTATGCCCCTGAGCAGTTGTTTTCTGCAGCAGTTGCTCTGTTGTGGTATATTGCAGTGTTGTCTATATGCCAGATTCACTCTCTAATTGTCAGAAAATCAACATTTTACACATTACATAGAAAAAGTGGCAGGTGTTATATCAGTGTGCAAGACTAAATGCTCCACTCCAAGACTAAATGCACAGATCTATTTTGACATACAGGATCAGATTTTTTTTTTAGTCTCATACATTGCCATCAATCACCTAGTTTATAGCATCAATCCTGCATTTAAAAATCCAGAAACTATGCAGTGTGTGTAGTGAGAAAAAAAGTTTTATTCAAATTGTGAATGGGTTGTAAACAGAAAGCAAGCAAAGAGCGCTCTCTTGAATCTGTCAATAAGTTCACTGAGCTCCTGCAAAAACACGCGTTATAATCACTAAAGTTGTCTATGCTGTCCAATAAATCTCTAATTTACATTGTGTTTAAAATGTGTTGGTTATACACTCTTAAAAGTAAAAGTTCTTTATTGGTATCTATGGCTTCATAAAGAACCTTTAACATCCATTGAGCTGACCGGATTGATCATTTTGCTCACATGCTCTGAACTGTGATTAGCTACAATGCTCAATGCTGCAAAAAAAGAAAAAAGAAAAAAAGGTGTAAATAGAAACCTTTGATGGTCTTAACAGAGAGCACTCAAACAAATACACACGGGAGCGTTATAAAAGCATCCGTCTACAAACTGTCATAGTCAAGTGACAAAAAAACTTGTCTTTATAAGCGAAACTTTTAACATTATCGCATAATACACAATATTCCATAAATGTATATTGTCAGCAGAGATATCAGACTTGGGCCAGATTTACTAAACAGGGCAAATTAGCATTGAGAGTGCAATTCCAAAAAAGCACCAATAGTAGTGGAAGTTCTCTGTGTGATCTACAGTACTGACGAAGAGCAATTTAAAGATTAAGGAATCAAATACAGAGCTTACCACCGTATTGAGCTGCTGTGAGAACGTGGCCAGTATGTGTTTGAGTTTCAAATCTTTTAAGTCAAAGCCATAACAGCTGGTCTTACTGTCTGAGGGATGTGATCAATGCTACAGGCGTCAGACATTTTAAAGTCAGACCTGTGGCCTTTGGAGAAATGCAGAATGATGGATGAGCAGCATTCTTCATATCTCGTCTCCCCTCCCAAACACTTTTGCTCTCATTGACCTTGTCTCTTTCTACCCTGGAATGTTTTTCAGCCGCTGATAAAGGGACGTCCTCTCCTCTTCCTGTACCCTGTTTTTATGTGTGGCACCCTGAAGCACTAACCGCAGATCAGGGGAAATTGGCGCGGGAGAGCAAGATGGCTGCTGGAGGGCCCAGCGGGGTGATTTTAGTGACGAGTGAAGATTGGGTTTCAAAGTGGTTGAGAAATGCTACAGAGACGAGGTCTGCGCTGAACACTGGGAAAAAGAGCCGTGGGTCATGTGTTATGGCTCTGAGCAGAAAAGAGAGGCCATTTTACCGATGATGGAATGGTAGGTACCACCTCAGCACCTGCATTTGAGACAGTCTGAGAAGGTCATACAATCTCTCTGTACCCCTGGGTGGTCTCTGTGGTCATTTCAACACCTGAGTATACGGATGACATAATGTGACTGTTTGTGAGGTCTAGAAGGCTCCTTTTAGCATTTGTTTTGGACCTAAAATTCTTTTCCATGCAACTACTTACACTAACATTACTAATCTTAACACATCCTGGACATAAATAGGTAACAAGGAGGTCCACAACCATTCCCATTCATCTCAATAGCAGTTGCTCGGCTGCTGCAGGATTGCAGGTTGTATTGTTCCATATGTACAATACCGGTGAAAAGTTTGGAGACGTTTTTTTAATGTTTTTGAAATTCTCTTATGCTCACCAAGGCTTTATTTATTTGATCAAAATACAGTAAAACAGTTATATTGTGAAATAGAATTACAATTTAAAATAATTATTTTATCAAATTTAATGTATTTCTGTGATGCAAAGCTGAATTTTCAGCATCAAGTCTTCAGTGTCACAAGATCCTTCAGAAATCATTCTAATGCTGATTTGATGCTCAAGAAACATTTCTTACTATTATCAATGTTGAAAAATGTCATGCTACTTAATATTTTTGTGGAAATTGTGAAAAAATGTTCATTGATTAAAAACGTCACAAAAAAGCATTTATTTGAAAATTACATTGAAAACATTATAAATATATTTGGTGTCACTTTTTAAGCTTTTATCAATTGAATGTGTCCTTGCTCAATAACATAATCAATTACTTTTTAAAAAATCATACAGACCCCAAACCTTTGTGTACCAGCCAAAACAAAACATAAGTCTCATTAGGGGTACAAGCAACCCTTCAGAAAACATAGTGCCAGCATCTATTCTAAAACTGGGATAGCTAACAGCAGGCCCATATGTTATCCTTTTCTCCCAACCAGCATCTAGCAGACAAGCAGCTTCACGAGAAAGACCTTGCCAGATAGACCAGCACTGAACTAGCACAAACCAGCCATGGAAGCCCTTATAAAGTTGAGCTTTTGTTGTAAACTCACAGAGAGATGGCGCAGACTCTCCGGAACCTTCACAACCGTCCTCATCATCACATTCGCCACTGCTCTCCCCACTGCCCGTGTCGTCCCAGGATTCCCTTTGCCCCACACCTGGCATGACCTCTTGGATCTCCTAAAAGGAAAAAGAAAAACACATCACATCAGTATGCATCAGTATAAAACGTATGTGCATTATATATAGAATAAGGTCTGATGCATCCAATTCTGAACAAATTACAGTAATGTGTGGGAACAAACAGATGATGATAATTTGCTGTTATAATAATGAAAAGTTTGGAGTCAGTTATATTTTTTCTTGAAATTAACACTTTTATTCTGCACGGATGCATTCGTTGATCAAAAGTAAGGAAATAATAATGTTACAAAATATTTTTATCTCAGATAAATTGATTTCAGCAAAGAATCCTGAAAAAAAACGTATCATGGTTTCCAAAAAAATATTTAATCAAGAGCAATTGTTTTCAACGTTGATAAGAAATATTACTTGAGCAGTAAATCGCTATATTAGAATGATTTCTGAAGAATCATGTGACACTGAAGACTGGACTTGCTGAAAATTCAGCTTTGCCATCACAGGAATAAATTGCATGACAAAATATAAAATAGAAAACAGTTATTTTAAATTGATTTTGCTGTATTTTTGATCAAATAAATGCAGCCTTGGTGACCATACAAGACTTATTTAAGAAAAAAATGTAAGTATGTAGTAATAAATAAACATTTGGACAGGTTTTACGAGTACATGCCCAAAACAAACATGGTAATGCCATGGTACTTTCTGTCCCAAGTGCAGTTTTGATGACAGAAATTGAAGTATGTTGAGCTCAATTAAATGAAGGTTTTTCATTTTGGATATTGCTTTGGATTGTTGCTTCACTTCGTAATTCTCTACAAAACAGCTGGTATTACTAACTCAACAGCAAAGCTAGTGTGTAAGCTAGGTTAACCACTTAAAAACTATGTTAAAAATATAGCTAGTTTAACCGACAGGTCTGGCCCAGGCACATCTGCGAACATTTCTAAATCAAGGCCGGGACGCCTCAAGCACTGGTTTAGGCCAGAGATGCTCCATGAGATGGGTGAAACTGGTTTACTATAGCACAAGCAAAGATATTTTTAACCTACACAGTACACACACACACAAACTGTACATAGAGTGGAGTCCAAAAGTCTGGGATTTGTCATTTCAACCTGGAAATAAACAAAGTTTTTCATTTTTCACTTCCTCTCTCGCATTCCCTCACTGGATGCCAGGGTGTGGTAAATATGTCATTAACTCCAGGAATTTGGTCATTAACTCACTTTTCATTTGAATTATATTAAAAAAAATACATCATAGAGGCAATTTCACAAGTGGTCTCAGACTTTTGGACCCCACTATAGGCCTACATCCAGTCAAATCCATTTCACTGCCATATTAATCTTTCCACTGACATTTCACTTTAGATTTTCCTTCTCGTTCAGTATACGATTCTGACTATAGTAAAGTAAAGCATTTGATTTTAATCTTTCACTACCTGCTGAGGACTAAATGTCACAACATACATGCTCTATAAAATTCCTTGAAAGTCACTTTGCACAGAATTGCCCACTGGGGAAATAAATGTCAATGTAAAGGTCAAACTCACATGACCCTTTAACTTTTGAGTCAGCATTATCAGGAGTGGGCAGGCTGCGCACGCTCACAGTGACCTTTCACCCCCTGCCCTGAGCTTACGAGTCAGCTAGAGACGCGAAGATATAGATAAATATAGCAGGTTGGCCAGGAGTTAGACAGATAAATATATAGGTGATATTAATGGACAGAAATGACAACGGCTCCACACACATGGCTCAACCCTTACTGCTGGGATTTCTAACTTTGTCCTGACAAAGCACATGGATGCCTTTCAGTCATGTGCAGATTGACGCAAACACAGAAGATGACACGTAACCTCAAATGGTGCTCTGAGAAAGTGTTTCAAACACTGCAAATACAACAATATGCACACTCAAACCTTTTCTGTTTTATTTTGTTTTTTTCATTAATTACCTCATATGGAAGCGCTGATGTAATACTATGCTAAATTATTAATATGACATAGGCTATGTAGGAAATAATTTGGTTACACTTTAGATTAGTGTCCAATTCTCACTATTAACTAACTAACTAACTTTTGCCTCAAACTCCTAATTACTGCTTATTAATAGTTAGTAAGGTAGTTGTTATGTTTATGTATTGGGTAGGATTATATGCGACAGATTTTGATTCAACCTAGTACAACCTTTGAAATCAACAAAAAATATACAGGATTTTTTTTTTTTTTTATCTATAAGTTTGTTATTTTATGCTCACCAAGTATGATAATATGGTTACTGGGAGTCATTTGCATTTACCAACCACGTTTTTCCCACTGCTGTCCATGCCATTATTAGAAAAGCCATGTGACCCTTTTGTGGGTCATGACCCTACAGTTTAGAACCACCAATCTAGAGACTGAGCGTAGCCTACAACTTGCAGGTAAAATCCTTCTCACAATGTTTTCTCTGAAACTCATGATGGCAAATGCTTTTCAGCATCCTGATGCCAAATCTATTCATATCTGCTAATCTATTTTATTGGTAGGTACATAGTACTCCTGCATTGAGAACATGCCCTGCCGCACTATCAATAGACAAACACACACTCACTCAGCCCGGTACAAACACACACCTCCTCACCCCTACCATAATGAAACATAATGGAAACATATCGTGGAGAACAGGATTTTCTCTGCTCTATAGAAATAATAGAGTTGGATGTACTATAAACAGATATATTCTAACACACTGTTTTCCAGCCTACCCGATTTTAGGGGAACTAATTATGATTTCACACAATCAAGAAGTGTGTGACACAGAACTATATGCAATACCACAGTGTTTCCCAGCTAAGTGACAGAACAACTTTTGTTAACCAAAAAGAAAAGAATGAATGGCTGTTCATAGTAGATGCATGTCTTGCTTCTTTTTCTTTTAGAGAATCCTGAACAGAAAGTCCCCAAACAAATCTTAAGTTAGCTATTCTCAATACAAACCATTTCTTTAAAAAAACAACTAAACCTATTTACCAGACTATTAAACCCATGGCTATTTACCAAAGAAAATGCTGTTTCTCAAACAACTAAGAATTGATTCAATTAAAGGCACAGAACAGATTTAAAGTGCACAATGACATTCGTACTAAAATCATTATAATCACCCCTGATATATAACACCACAGCATTTGCTGTAGAAATGCAGATACGGGGTTCCTAGTAAATTTGAAGTGGTATGTAATTCAATGTTTTAATAATAAAACTATTCAGAGATACAAGGTACTCAATTCTGTCTAATTCAACTTTATTTACACCTATGTGGTTTGATTTGTGTAAAGCAAAACTTTGCCTGTTCTACTCAAGTTTGCTTGATTCGATCATTCGAAAACTTACAGCCTGAATAGAAGTGACACAGTATAAACCAAATAAATGGAATTTTACAGGAATCAAACCTAAATGTTCAAAATGAATAACTAATCAAGTTTAAATAAACATATTTCCTTGTTTGCACTTTCTGTACTCCATTAGGTCCAATAAAAGTCAACCACTGCTTATAAACAATTCTCAAAAATATATTTTATATAGAGAGTATTTTTTTTTTAATCAAAGCCCTTATAGACCAATTAACCTTGCAATCATGCAAAGTAGCCAAATGAATAATTTAATCACATATGCGTGTGGTAATGGACTGGCTGGCAGTGTCGTGACTGAGTCAGCAAACCTGTGGAGATCTCAACCAATACGGACAGTCTCTAAAATGCATTAAATAGAAAGTGCTCTGGACTCAGTTCCCGCTAAAGCTCTCTAATTAGACACAGTGTAAAGAATTAATTAAAGAATGAAAGACTGCAGTGACCATGGTAACAGCTTATTAACTGGCTCAAGGCCAAGTTATCTTGGCCTCTCTTTACTTATAATTATGTGAAAGACAAAGCGACACATTATTGAAGCTAAAACTGCCAAGGTTGACACGTTAGATTGAGATTAATTAAATATGTTCCAACTTTGTTTTCAGAAATTGAAAGACGAGTCAAAATATTTTTTTTTATGGCAAAAACACTTAACTTTCTGAACCTGGAAGGAAAATTCAAGATCAAGGTGATGGAGTTGATTCCTAGCGAACATTTGGAATTTAGATAACAGTTTCAGCCAACAAAGTTATTTGAAATTGTTCTAGTTAGACTAGGACATCAAAATTATTACAGAACTAAAGCTCAACCAACTTAGGTGCTTTATTTACTGCCCTATTTGAGTACGGCCACCCTGTTGAGTGCAGAGCTGTGCAAACTGAGAAAGTCACATCTCGCGCTCTATATACTCAATAAGGCAGATATCATAATGAGAGTTCAATCTGCAACTAAAATCATTGCCTGTGTGTGTCCCTCTCTTCCTGTTCGCAATCCATCAGAGCCAGAATTCACATCCTAAGAGAGCAACAATCCCAGCTAGCCCTGCCATCTGCTCCAAGACGCTTCCAAAGTGAGATCGGACAGCCTCCAGGTTAAATATTGCAACAGGAACATTCCTGCAAAAGTCACTATTGATACAAGCATGTGAACAAAACACAAAACTAATTATTTTGTGTTGTCTAATGAAAATATCTAAGCATCTTTAAAATAATTTTATTTAAGCCTAAAACTCACAAAATCGTTATTTAATCACGAAAACAAAACGTAATTCATAATATATAGTACACTACCATTCAAAGGTCAAATGTTTTTTTTTTTTTTTTTTGTCTCTACGGAGCCCCAAAGGGACAAAAACTTGAGATGTATTAAGAAAAATATGAAGTCAATGCGTTTGAGTTTCCCCGCAACTGTTTTGCGTTCCCCCAAGAAACTTTGCATTCGCTCACAAAATGTTTGCGTTCTCCCGAGAAAATTTGTGTCCGCTTGCAGAACGCAAAGGTTTTCATTTATTCCTATGATAATGCAAACATTATCCTTCAGAAATCGTTCTAATATGCTGTTTTGCTGCTCTAAAAACATTTCTAAAAACAAAACTTATTATCATCAATATTGAAAACGGTTGTGCTGCTTAATATTTTTGTGGGAGCCTTGATTTTTTTTTAGGATTTTTTATGAGCTGAAAGTTAAAAAGAACAGCATTTATTTGAAATAGAAATCTTTTTTGACAATGTAAAAGTTGTTACTGTCAGTACATCCGATTCCTTACTGAATAAAAGTATTAATTTCTTTCAAAGAAAATTTAGCTTCTCATGTAAATTTATCTTGCGGTAAATGTTTGGATATTTCTACTCTGAAATAATGAGAAAAATACTGATTTCTTTTCATTTTGCATTTCTGATTGAATAAAAATACCTATGAAGAAAACTTTACATTAAACAATGAGATGTCTGAGATATAGCCAAGCAGTTAGGGCATGTTGATTCAGCATTCAGCTTGTAACTTCCTAATCTCGTTTCTGCCCCCTTCTCCTTTTCACTGTCTTCATGTGTAAAATTAAAAATAACATTAAAAACCATCAACCTAACGTATGCCAATATTGGCTTTGCACGGGATTTTACTTTCAGCGTGGGCAGTGGACAGGGAAAGAAAAAAATAAAAAGAAAAGAAAAGCTTGACGCTGGACGATAAAAAAAATAAAAATAAAATAAACAAAACTTCAGACTTTCCAAATCGGATTTTAATCGGATTTAAAACCACATACAGATGTGGTTTGTATCAAATCTCATGGGTTTTTTTCTGCTGTTCAGACTACAATATCAGAAAAAAAAAAATCTGATTTTTGCTGCCTGTCTGAACAAAGCCGATGTAAAAACATCTTGCTTGTCAAGCTTTTGAATGATAATATTTCATGTGCTAAAATAAGTAATCTGTAAGTTCAGAATGGTTCCGAGACTGGATGCATGAGGATGGAAATAAGGTCTCTCTTTTTCACTGTCGAATCATCCAATAACAAATCAGGTACTTACTCTGTAAATGTTTTCAAAGCACTAACTCCTAAAAACATACAATAAACCACTCTAACCAGAAACCTTAAAAGACCTCAGAAGCTCTCTCTCTCTCTCACACACACACACACACACACACACACACACACACACACACACACAGGTCCAGTGGAATGTACAAGATTAAATTCCTTCCCATATGCACTAAACTTTCTATTCACCACAAAGCCCAGGTTTCCAGAGTGACCGTTCCTCTTGTAAGAGCAAGTCGAGGTGTGTGTGTGTGCGCGTGTAAGTGTGTAAGTGGCTAATAGTTCATGCTGGTTTGTTGAACAAACCCCAGCAGGGCTCAAGAAAACACATTCCAGGAGTTAATGACCAAAATGAGGGTAAAATATTACATATTTACCACACCCTGGCATCCAGTGAGGGAATGAGAGAGAGGGAGTGAAAAAGGAAGAGAGACAGACAGAAAGAGAGAGAGAGAAAGTGATCGGGTTTATAAATCTGTGTGAGAGCAGGACAATGGCTCACTAGAGAGCTGACAAACATGCAAGAAGACATTCTTAAGACATTAAAGGGCAACAGAGCAGCAGTGTGTGCATGTGTGAGGCCAAGCTTTCTTTCTCACGACTCCCTGAAGAGGGTTTTCGCTGCTTAGATTGAGCCCTTCGCTCTAATGAAAACACACACACACACACACAGACACACTAGTGTGTAGTTGACAGTCCCACCCTCACACAGCCAGACTCCATCACCTCATGAGGACCAGTACAAGAGACTGCTGACAGAGAGATGGAAAGAGAAAGAGACAGACATAATAATGGAGAGACAGACAGATAGACAGACAAAGGTTACATAGAGCGAGAGAAACAGACAAGTAAAAAATAAATGCACCCTTGGGGAACATTTGAATGGTAGTGAAAGAAAGAAAGAAAGAAAGAAAGAAAGAAAGAAAGAAAGAAAGAAAGAAAGAAAGAAAGAAAGAAAGAAAGAAAGAAAGAAAGAAAGAAAGAAAGAAAGAAAGAGCCAATAAAAAAGCAAGTGAAAGCAAGTGCAAGCGAAAGAAAAAAGAAAGCAAGAAAGAAAGAAAGAAAGAAAGAAAGAGCAAAAGAGTTAGAGCAGCAAGAAAGAAAGACAAACAGAGTGACAAACAGCAGTGAGTATGAAAGCCACAGAATGCCCTCTCTTTCTCTCTGTCACGTCTCCAGCTCTCATGTTAGAGACTCCTGAAGGAAAAGGGATTTCACAGACATCAGAGCGCCTGGCAAACACCCTCACATTTTCCACGGATACAAACTATGTGCTGCTTGGATGGAGCCATTAGGGAGTCATGATTTCACATGCAGCTCTGTGAAATATTGTCCATCAGACAGTAAAAGAACATGATAGAACACTGTCAGGAGCGGCCAGTGGGCCATCTGAGGCCTGTGAGCGTCAAACATCACATTATCATCTGAGAATCACAGAGAATAAACCTGTATGGAATGAACAAGAATAACGAGACAAAATGAGTCTAGAGGAAAGATTAGTGCAGAGGAGATGAGGAAGAAAAGAGAAGAGATGCAGTGAGAGGAGAGGAGAGGAGAAGAGATGCAGTGAGAGGAGACAAGAAGAGATGAAGTGAGAGGAGATTCAGTGAGAGGAGAAGAGAAGAGATGCAGTGAGAGGAGACGAGAAGAGATGCAGTGAGAGGAGACGAGAAGAGATGCAGTGAGAGGAGAAGAGAAGAGATGCAGTGAGAGGAGACGAGAAGAGAAGAGATGAAGTGAAAGGAGACGAGAAGAGATGCAGTGAGAGGAGAGGAGAAGAGAAGAGATGCAGTGAGAGGAGAAGAGATGCAGTGAGAGGAGAAGAGAAGAGATCCAGTGAGAGGAGAAGAGAAGAGATTCAGTGAGGGGAGAGGAGAGGAGAGAAGAGATGAAGTGAGAGGAGAGAAGAGATGAAGTGAGAGGAGAGGAGAAGAGAAGAGATGCAGTGAGAGGAGAACAACGCCCTCGGCCGATCGGTCTTACAGCTGACGTCACAAACTGACAATAAAAACATAGCCACACCAAACCAAATTACTAAAACACAAAAAGAGAAATACCTCAAACATTGGACAGACGCAACAGCCAAACAGAGTAAACTGGAATGCTATTTGGCCCTAAACAGAAAATATGAATTGGCAGGATACCTGAGTAAAGTGAGCGACCCTAAACTGAGGAAAGTCCTGAGCATGTACAGACTCAGTGAACACACTCTGAACATAGAGACAGGCAGACACAGACAGACCTGGCTGCCGAAGGAAGAGCGACTGTGCCCTCACTGTTCAGAGAACCAAGTGGAGACAGAACTACACTTTTTGACATCCTGCCCCAAATATACACACATTAGAGACACTTTCTATCCCCTTTTTACAACCTACCAGAAAGACTTCCATCAGAAATCTAATATGGACAAACTCCCACTCCTGCTAGGAGAAAGCCCAGCGAGCTCAAACCTGGCTGCCAGGTACGTGAGGTCCTGTCACGAAGAAAGAGCCTCCTGCAGGACAGAGCTACCAACTACACGCCTAGAGACACTGTTATAACTATTAGAAAATTATTCCACTTTTCATGTAAAAAAAAAAAAAAAAAAAAAAAAAAAAAAAACTTTTTTTTTATTTATTTATTTATTTTTATTTTTATAATTATTTACTTATTTGTATTGTATATTGTTGTGAATGCTTTGGCAATGTAAAGATTTCTTTCACCATGCCAATAAAGCTATTTGAATCTTGAATCTTGAGAGGAGAAGAGAAGAGATGCAGTGAGAGGAGAGGAGAGGAGAGGAGAGGAGAGGAGAGGAGAGGAGAGGAGAGGAGAGGAGAGGAGAGGAGAGGAGAGGAGAGGAGAGGAGAGGAGAGGAGAGGAGAGGAGAGGAGAGATTAAGTGAGAGGAGAGGAGAAGAGAAGAGATGAAGTGAGAGGAGAGGAGAAGAGATGCAGTGAGAGGAGAAGAGAAGAGATGCAGTGAGAGGAGACGAGAAGAGATGCAGTGAGAGGAGAAGAGAAGAGATGCAGTGAGAGGAGACGAGAAGAGATGCAGTGAGAGGAGAGGAGAAGAGATGAAGTGAGAGGAGAAGAGAAGAGATGCAGTGAGAGGAGAAGAGAAGAGATGAAGTGAGAGGAGAAGAGAAGAGATGCAGTGAGAGGAGAAGAGAAGAGATGAAGTGAGAGGAGAGGAGAAGAGATGCAGTGAGAGGAGAAGAGAAGAGATGCAGTGAGAGGAGAGATGAAGAGAAGAGATGCAGTGAGAGGAGAC